>JAYKKI010000085.1:7160000-7422500 GCA_039881145.1 Druceiella hillmani | reverse complement strand
TTACAAAATGAAAAAATCCTTTAATTATAATCAAAAGAAAGTAACGAAGGTATGAAAAAAAATGATTAAAACGTACTCAACAAATCTAAAATAAAATAAAAACGCACTACAATACGAATCCTGTCGAGGGGGGAAATATATTTTAATTATTCTGTCCGAAAATGTTAAGAGGTAATATAATTTTTTTATAGTTTTACTTTTCGCTCCTGCAAAATATAGAAAAAATGTCAATAGACCTCAAAATCTTTAGACGGTCCAAGTTATGTACTTGGCAAATTTAATCTTTTCTGTTCACAGCTTTGGTCACAATCGGTACTCATTTCCGAACATCATTTTATCTCTTACAAACAATCTTTTTTGTTCATGAAGCCAAATTTTTCAACGAAGTGAATCCTGAGCCCAGGAAAATATCCCTTATTAATAACTTCGTGGATCGACTGAAAAGTTCTACTCCATTCTAAGACTTATTCATTCCGTACTCGTGACTTATTCATTCGGTATTCTTATTAATATAGTTTAGTTTAATCTGTGTGAGGGAAAAATATTATTGTGAGGCAATATAAAAATATATTTTTAACTGTCAGGTTTGCTGTTGTTAAGAAGAGTTAAATACTTAAAAACATCAATTCCTAGTGTTTAGGATTAAACCCAGTTCCTGTTTTACCCTTAATTGTATTTAATTTTTGTTAATTAAAAATTTTAAAAATGAACCTTGAATTACTTCTTTTTACCAAATCTGTAGTTTCATGTTTATAAACATATTTCAATTACTGCAGAGGTAATAAAACTAAATAATATTATAAATACATTATTTGAGTAATGTCAAGACACTTCGCATAAACAACTTGTATTTATAATGGAAACCCCAAAAATTTATTAGTTTTGCAATAAGTTATAAACTGAAAACCGGTATCCATATATTCTTCAATAAAAACAATTTTCTAAACGCGAATAAAGTCATAAATTACCCTACATGTAGCTTTTTTGCACATGTGAATAGCAAACCTTTAATAAATCATGAACTATCCAAATTAGAGGTTCTTAAGGAGAAGCAATTTTGAAATTGTGAAAAAAATAATATTTACCTTAAATATAATATGTACTAAGTAGAATGCACACTTTTAATGTGCACTGAATAAAACAAATAAACACTTTTTGACAGACAATACACTTTTTTATTTTGAAATAGTGATCAGGGAGTAAAATTGCCTTTAATACAACATTTCCACACACGAATGTTGCAAAATTTTTATGACTAATATGTTACTAAAATATTGATTACCTCAAAAGCAGCACTTTCAAAATTTTGAATGAAGAGAAATTACCTTAAATGTTATATCTCCATTGATATAAACTACACGCTTTTAACAAATATTGAATCACCCAGAAATGATATTCAAGAGAAACAATTTTAAAGTCGCGAATGGATATTATATTTAACTTAAATATGGTCTTACCCCATTTTTAGAATCTGGGCCTTCAAAATAATTAATCTTATCAATGTACAATTTCTTATAAACATACGAATGTAAAACGTCTGGGTTGGAAAGTCGATGTGAAATTATTTTACAAAAATTCAAATCCAAAAATTGTTTGCATTAAAAACATAAAGGAACATATAAAAACTTAGAAAAATTTACGAGGTGTCATTTTATTTTCATAAAATTTCTAACATTGAAATAATAATCCTAAATCGATATAGAATAGAAAGAATATTTGTAATGTTTTGGTAAATTTATACGAATTTCATATTTTAAAATATTTCATTAAAAATGTAGATAGTTTGTATATTTTATACAGGTTTTTTTTATAATTTATTTAATGATTAGCGAAGAAATAATTAACACAAGTTAAACTTAAAAAATGAAAAATGGTACGTGAGCAAATATTTTCTGCGCCTGCCCATGAGAGTTTTAGTAAAAAAATAAAGAAACCTTTAAACAATATAAAATGTCGCACATGAGGAATTCTAAATACATTATTCTTATCACGATTAAACCAATGTAATTTTTAGGCTTGTTCAGGAAGTGTTATCCTTAAATGATGTATGGAAATCTTATGTCTGACTGTGATACGATATCTAAAAGATGATTATAACTACAGGTGAGTAGACAGACAACGATAGGGACAAATACAGGCTCTTGCTAAATTCGTCTCCCAAGTCATCTTTGATAGGTTCCTGGGTACAAAATAAGGGTATTAGCATTTCTTTTTACTTTTTATCCTGTCTTGAATAGTAATGTATGCGAGTATTATCTCGCAAAAAGGAAATTGGAACGTAATTTTAATCTGTGTTGTGCTTAGGTATTTTTGTACTAGTTAAAGGACCAAATGTAATTAGGACTGAGCATATATTGAAAATAAAAAAAAATGTTATTTGAAAATGAACCATTTCTGCCTAATAAAGGTTGAAATCAAAAAGAATTATTGACAAGTATTGTGTACTATTTTCCAGAATAATACTTGCTATACAAATCTACCAACAGCCTGTACAGAGTTTTGGGCTTTAAAAAACGCTTTATAGTAATCTAATCGACAATATATGTATGGTACAGACTACTTACCCTATTATAATTCTTCATTTCGATGATTTCATTTTACAGCCAAAATGGTGTGCATTAACCCCGAGCCTAGGTAGGCAGCTACTGCGCGATACGGAGCGAGACGGCTACGATTTAACTTCCTTACAAGTGGCATTCGTAGTCGGCACTCATGTGACTGTTGATTTCCTAAAGGATCTAGAGGTGAGACGGGCAAAACTGGCCAAAAATTTGATTTCTTCCCTGGAAAATAAATAAATGCTAGTTCTGATGTATATCCAAATTCTTAAAATATTCTATATTTTATTTTCTGTAAAGTATTCTCGTGCAAATTTTTTTCTAATGGCATTCACTTCGAGTAGTAGCTCAGAAACATAGTTTTTGGATAATTTTAAGACCTGAGAATATTATTTTAATAATTCTTAACACAAATTGTTTTTTTTAAGAACAATTTTAATATAGAAAGCCAAATATTTATGCAGTGACTAAAGCGGTCGACTACGGTGAGTGAGTGATAACAAATTGGAAAGTATTCGTCAATTTTAGTAGCAAATCTAGTACAAATTTGGACGTTGAAGTTCAGGTTCCTTCTTCCACGTATTTTCACACAGGTGTTCCATCGCCTATTAATAGCAGTAGTGGATAAACAATTTAGATGCGGATACAAATTTGCGTCATATTTTCGAAGTTATAGACTAATAATATATCAAATTTTGGTTTACTTCGAGTCTTGCTCTAGATGACGATTTCTTCGACTCTTAATGAATTACAATTGTTTTTTTATTTTTCAGAAAATTGTTACATTTAAAAAGGTCCATCAAACGAAAAAAATTTATCTTTTACCACCATTTCTTATTTTGTTCACTTTTGAAGTTAATTTTTGGAAGGAAAAAGTCACCTCATAGACCTCCTAATTATCGATTCGCTTAGGTTTATTTCGTAACAGCAATTCAGTTTCATTCCTAGCTATATTCGTAATAGTAATATAGCATTATCGTGATGACATCAATTACATTATTATAACTAACGTTTTTAGTCAGCATTTTAATTAATATTTTCAATAATTTTAAATCACCAATAATCCTAATGGTGCTTTTAAGCTCGGTAAAATTATAACAAATCCATCTGGCATAAATTTTTCAGACATTTAAACGTTATTGCGGAATTTCCTGAACCAACGCCTAAACTTGATCGAATCTATCGATACTATATTCTGTTGTCAGTCTTTACCATCAACTGCAAATCATTGTTGCTTCTCCAATGGTAGCTGCTGAGGGAAGTCCCTTACGCAAGTCATTACTGAGACTAATAAGATCAACTCGTTCAGAATGAATGAGTTATAAATAGCCGCGCGAGATGGTCTTCATCATAAAATGTAAATCAAAATAAGACATAACTTTGTGGTCAGTTAAACACAATGAAAGTTACAAAAAAAATTACTCTATATTAGATTCATTTTCCTTTTTAACGCCAGGCATCATTTGCTATTTATGAGTAATAAGCAGAAATTAAATAACATCCAAACTAGTGCAAGTTATGGGGTTTTTCCATTAAATTACACATCATTGTAAGTTGAATGCCTAAAAATATCACTGTACTAATTTTAAATGAATTAACTTGTCTATGAATGTTTCAAATAAATTAACATAAAATAATTATTAAAGTAAAGCTTCAGTCAAATAGTAATGCTTTGTATAGGTTTGGATGTGTACAAACACACAAACCAAACGTACGCAAAGCGTTGGTATTTTACATCACTTGCCTTAAACTGTTGGCGATATTGTTTTAATTGAGCTTTAGATTTTAATGATTAGATTTCCTAGGAAAAAAAGTGATATGTGCCCAATAATAGTTACCAGTATAATTATATTTCTTTCTTGGTAAATACCTTACGTCTTAAGCACTGACTCCTGGGTAAAATTATAATTCGATAGTTCCTTCTTCAGAAATCTTCTTTTTTTGCAGCTAAATTCTGCATATTTTTTTTTAATTTTATGGTTTTGTTTACAGCAACTCATAAAAGGTAAGGTGTTCAATGGGTATGGCTTAACGGAGACGTCTGGTAACGCATTCAACGTTGCTGACCTTAGCTTTGGTTCTTGCGGTACTCCGGTTCAGGGTGTGCAATACAAGGTTATGAAAATATTTATTTAATTATTGCCTAATTAATAATTCGAGTATAACTTTCTTATACAATTAATTATGAACATTTCCTTCAACAAATAATGTTTGAAAATAATAAGATTGTTAATTGAATAAAGTCAAAAAATATCAAACCAATACCTATGACCTAATAAAATAATTTATTTCAGGATCCATCATAAAGTTTCTCTTGGATATAAAATAAACATTTTCATCCAGAGAACTGAATATTTTCAATTATCTTATGAGTTTTGTAATCATATTTTTATATTTTTTAATAACCTAATAGAAATCTGGTGATTTTAGTTAAATATTTGTACTTATATTACAAAAAAATATGTAGAGTAACATTAAATCAGAAAATTGAGCAGTTTTGGGACAATTGAAAAATTATATTCATAAAATTTTGCTGTTCTCTTAGATATCTATTTTTTGGCTAGTTTCTGTTTAATGCTTTTAACGAATTTACTCTTAACTAATACTGATAACCTAATCCTAAGATTCCTAAAATTTAAACTTAAAACCTAAACGTATTCGTTCATCTGGTAAACAAAATTAAAAAGTTATTGAATCCTTTTTGGAGTATTTAGTAATGAAATACTTGATACTCAATTTTGAAATCGTATTTAGAAAGTAATCAAGTTATTTCTCATTATTAGTTTTTAAATCTTTTGTACATTTTACATTTTACATATTTCAGTAAATTTGGGGAAACTTGAATCTTACAGATTTTATTTGGGTTTAAATCCAATTTAAAACTCGTGTCCATTTTCTACGTTTTTAAAATACAAATTTGTAAAAAATGACGTGATTTTTGTTTTTATTCGACAAGGCCAATGTTAAACGAGAATCTGGTTATTTTAACAATATGTATACGTATATACATATACGTATACATATTGTTATACATATTGTGGACTATATGTGTATTCTTTACATGACGAAAAACTTATATGCCGGTTACAAAGTGAAAAAATTTCTATAAGGCTACTTGAAAATATATATGTCTAATACATAAATATTCCGTTAGAAATAAAAATTAAAATGAAAGAGTTAAGCTAGGTTAATCATCAAATTACAAAAATAAATATTATTAAGGATCAAATTCTAAAATGCCTACACAACACAGGCAACAAAATAATGGAATGAAAGTAACAAAATTTGTTTCGAATTGGCTTTGTAAACATCTACATGGTTCGGCTTTTTCCTGTTAAGACACAGAAATTGTTAAATATAAGGACTGGAAATCATTTACCAGCCTAATATATGAATTGATTATCATTAAATGTAAGATGGGATAATCTGTAATATTCTGCCAGAAGGGGAAATTAATGTAAGAAGCGACGAAGATACATATTTTACAATAGAGAAAAATTCTCACTCAATTGATTTACCTTTTCCAGATTATAGATGTAAACAGCGGTATTGAAAATGGTCCTAACACACCTGGTGAATTGTGGATAAAAGGACCCATATTATTTAAAGTAAGGACATGTTTGCAGTTGATAATATTTAATCTTTATCAAAGAATCAGAAATTACAAATGAAATAATTTCTTTAATAATTGTTTCAATATACACAATTAAATGAAACTACTTGATGTAGTATTATTTCTACTTTCTTTAAGTTCTTTACCACGAACTAGGTTTCGTTGTATCACAACATCTTCAGGTGGGTTATCATGCCTAATACAACTTAGGTCGTCTTTTATCCTAACCCAATACAACGAATCCTAGGTCGTGGTAAGTAACTTAAAGAAAGTAGAAATAATACTACATTTAATTTTTAATAATGGATTTCTACAAAATTAACGTCAAATATATTCAAATGTTTCAATATAATAATTATTTAAATAATTATTTTTAACTAACCAGCAACTGACGTTTTGTATCATGGATAAGTTAACCACTGGATAGCGCATAAGAACACATTTGTATGAAAACCAAGCTAGCCACTACTCATTAGAGTAAACGTACCACGTGACACCGTTAGCCAATCAGTGCTTTGTCTCTTGGGGTAGCATAGAGATGTAGTTTGCTCGATACTTACGTATTTTCGATATGTTTTAAAGTAAGGGTTTTAACAAATTAAAAACATCGTTATATAAAAAGAAGGTTTTTATTAAATTATAATCACTATATTAACTTAATAAACTATTGCACGAAATAATGTTTTATACGTACATATTACTCCGTTATTTTGCTAATATGAATTGTGAAATTTACTGGACAAAAAAGGATAACATTTCTTGTCGATTATACAAATTTCAGAGAAAGAAACAATTTTAATAATAAATGCCAAATAAATCCATATTATATTATCAACGTGAATAGAAAAAAATATTTATAATGCCTGAACTGCCAACATGTTTGTTTACAAACATTCCTTTCGGAATGGCATAGAGTATGCAATAATAATATAATATGTATTACTAATTTATTTAATTTATTGTATACATGTTTACAAACATAAGGCGTATTTATAGTTACAGGAGTAAGCTCTTTCAATCGACAACAAATAAAATATAATTATTAACTAGCGAAAAAGTTGATTGAAAATATGATAAGAATATATTAACAATAAAAGAGAACATCTTGATAAAAATATTAAGTAATCGATAAAAAAAAAACAAAATAACATTTTTTTTAAATAGCTATAAATACATCAAGCAAAAAATTAGTTAAAAGTTTAAATTTTTTTCCAATCCTGGATAGGAATAATAATTGGTAGGAAACCTCAGTACTCAAAAAAAGTAGTTTATAAACTACTAAGTTGAATGCGAAAACTAACTTCATTGGTTTGCGTCTATTTAGAAAGGAAAAAAAAATATTTATTTCAAACCTGGTACGTTTGTTTAGTTGATAAGTAAGGTGATAAAAAAATTAGTAATTGTGATAGAAATTAAGAGCGTATTGAATAGAATCAATTTATTAAATATTTGTCGTTTGGTAAATGTCGGGTCATAATTTTTCGTCAAAAAAGTTAATCTGGTATTTAAGTATTTATGAATTATCGCTTTGGTTAAATCTATTAAATGATTTGACAAGGGATCTGTATCAAATTGGTGCGTTAATAAATCTTCAAATAAAGTTATGCCAATAAAAGATTTCAAAACTTGTGACGTTATGAAACAAGTAGTATATTTAGGTTTGATGTGCTTACCATCGCTACTTTGTAAGCATTTCTTCAGAACCAATTCACATCTACGGCAAATCTTAATAACATCTTTCGAAGGATACATAAGATTACCTTTATCTTTTATATTTATAAGACTGTTGGACAATGGTTGGGACGCTATAAGTGCACCAATACAGGTTTCACATTTTATGGTTTTTATTAAAGCATGGACTATGAAACCAGAAATATACTCAATAATTTTTTCAGAAAATGTGGATAGTGTTAGATATTTGATATCAAGAAGTAAAACATTTTCAAAATTATCGCTAATATTTCCGTCTTCGTCAACAAATTTATATTTTTCGGACGTCATATTTATTCTTTGTACCGCCGATGAACAATTTAAAATATGAATATTTTCTAGTGGAACGCAATTTCCACGATCACTGTTGGATAGCTGAGTGTGTGTTAAAATTTTTTTATAAATAGTTTGGAACTGCCTAGCCGTTGGATTATTATTACCACCTCCATGGCATCTTATATTAGAAAAAAATAGCTCGATGTGGTCTTGACTAACCTTATGCATAGGGAAATACGTTAATACAGCATCTTGGTTATCAACTAAATTTTCAAATAAAAATTTTGCACTTTCTATGCAGACGCAAAATCCTATGTATCCAGTCTTTCGATTGGTCTCTATTAGTTTAATACTTTTTATGTTTTGACGCTCACAGATTCGTGTTGTAATGGTTTTCAAGTAAAAACTAGCAGATTCAAGAAGAGTCAAACAATCAGACTTATTTTCCTTGTTCATGGCTCGTTTATATCCGTATTGGTGAACTTTTGAATTTAATACATCGAAAACGTCATTTATAATGTTTAAAAAATTTACCGTTCCCGAAACAGATGTGACTTTCAATGAAAGTGAAACTGGCGTCGCAATTATTTAGTAAAAGCGTCTCAGAAGCTCTTATTTTGCGACTCCCATTTAAAATTAAATGAATTTGAATCTGTTTCGGGAACGGTAAATTTTTTAAACATTATAAATGACGTTTTTGTTCTTGAAATGAATATGCTCTTTTCTTAATTTATTTGCCATATGGAAATTTTCTGATTCCTGTAACCTATTTAATTCTTCCAAAAAACGCCATTCAATCTTACTTCCCGTGTTATCACAAAATTCCCGATAGGCTTCAAAGGAGTTGGGAATTAATTTAAGCATGTGGCATGGATCCAAAAAAATTGCAATTGGTCTTCCAGTTGACGGATTAATGAAATTGGTCTTCAAATTATCTGGTTCTAATGAACAGCCTAAGATTTTTACCATAGATAAATTAGACGGGCATCCATCAAAAGTCAAAACTACTATTTCTATTCCTATTTCACTAACAGTTTCAATGCGATTTAAAACAAGTAAAGCTCTTTGGTTACCGCTTACACCATTCACCAAAAAATATCCAACAGGCACTTTCCAACTTGCGTTAATTGCTACTAATAAAAAAACTAATGCTTCTTTAGCAACATCCATGCAATCACTTTCAACACCAGTTCCCAAATCTACATACCCACAAAAACGTTTCCCGTTAGGAATCCATTCAATCCTTTGTCTTAGAGACATCTCATCTATTACAAGTGTACATAATAATTTTGTTTTGGATTGTTCAGCTTTCAGTTTGATAGAAATGAGAGCTTCATTTGTGAATCCTGGTTTTCCTTGAATACTGCGGTACCATTTATTTAAAGTGCGTGGTGACGGTAAACAAGTATTGAAAGTTTTACGCACATAGTCATACGCTTTGGCTGAATAAAAGTTCAGAGTCAAAGCAAATGATCTTAGGGCTGGGGAATATTTTACTTTTGGAATATATCCTTTACTTGACTTAAGTAACTGTCGCTTCATTAAATCCGCAGGCTGTACACCGACGCTACTAAGAATTGACTTATTTTCCTCAGTTATGAATGATTTCGATGTTAAATTTTTCAGCAACTCCTCCAAGTTAGGAATTTTTTTCTTAAACTTACATGTTTCATATTGCAGTCGTTTAATTTTTTTTAGTCTTTGCTCTGATGTAATCTTCAACTTCTGGATCGTTTCTGCCATTTTCTTTTTCCGAGGTGTATGAATTTGAGTATTGGTTGTAGGTAAAGGACTTTCCGTATTTAATAATATCGATTCTAATTGCTGGCCAGATGTTGATGGTATAGCAACCTTCAGAGAATTAAAAATCGTTTAAGAATAAGACTAAGAATTATACTTGTAAAAAGATGACTTCACAATGTAAATAATTGTCGTTAATAAATAAAGAATTTAAAAAAATCTAACATGTGCCGGTAGATATAGGGTTGGTACGGCAGACTTCAATAAATGCCTTCTCTTGTTTTGGCTTGTTGCTACTAAATGAGTGGCAAAATGTTTGGAACAAACGATGCTTGATTTTGTTGGAAACTATGACTCGCATTGCCCAGCCACCTGTATCCATTTTTCTTTTCGGTGCGGGCAGTTCGGGAACCTAAAATAATAAGTTATATATAAGTATATAGTAACAAAACGAAGTATAAAATTAAATATAAGTATATAGTATAAAATCAAATATAAGTATATAGTAACAAAAGTATCGATTTGGTTATCGATAACGGCGCGACGCATCTCTAGTGGCGAAAAAATCAACAATATGGCGGAATCACTGCCGGCGATATGACTGTAACATACGAATATATACTTGCTTAAATAATAGTTAACAGTGTACTTACTTCTGAAAAGTAATTCCGTTTTTGTGAAGTGATGATGTAGTGCTTCTGTTTTGGCAATATTTTATAGCACAAGAAGGCATGGTTTATTTAATTTTGATTTAAAATTACGAGAAACTTTCGCTGTGACGTTCGTTTTCTTACTGAAGGCGCGTAATCGCTTTGCCCATTAATTGTGCCACCGCGCGGCTAGAAATTTTGTGTTGATGCTTTATCCAGTGGTTAACTTATCCATGTTTTGTATATTTATTGAAAACCCATACATAAAAATCCCTGGTCAATATATAGCCTTTTTTCAAGAAAGGGCTAAACTGTAAAAATTACATCCCACTGAACTGCTCATTTTTAACTAACCGTTATCGTAAATAATGGTATCATTTTTCTTACATAACCTGAAAGTAATGAACCACCAGTAGTATTAAAAATTCCAAGGAGTCGCAAGAATCTTATGTTCCCGGATACTAAGCGTAGGAATACGAAGTAGCATAAAATAAAAAATGCACTTGGTCGCTTTGGAATGTGTTCTATGCAATGGTTAAAATTTATTTACAATAATAGTTTATATATGAATTAATTTTCTCTTAAATTTGCACCCATTAATCGAAGAGAGAAGCTGTTTAATAATTTAATGTTAAATATTGAATAAATATTACATTTGTAATAGGTACAGCAATGACTGAGCTGTGAGTCACTATCTAGTTTATATTCAGTAGGAGATCAGGAAATGTAATTAAACCATTTTTTTTATCTCAGTAATTTTGCAGTTTATTCCTTCTAGTCACGTAATTTCCTTATACCTTTGTGGATATGCTGTAAATTATGTAAAAAATGAGGTGCCTTGATTATTTCCGAAAATTATCAATTTCAAAATATGAAAAGTATGGTTTTTGTAAGCCCAGGCAAAGGTTGAAGTAAAACTAGAGTGATGGTTCTAGGCATAATAAACTTTTAAATAAGCATCACTTTTTATACAAGTTGAATATAAAGTTGACTATGTATTTGCGAAATGAGAAATTAATTACTGTAGATAGTTCAGTAGAAATATTAAATATTTTTAAATTAATAATAGCAAATGTATGTGTGCGTAACCTTCGCAAAGCAAGACCTACGCATGTTTGATATGTTTAAAAATAGTGCTTTACGGAAGATTTCAATTATATGTATTTTTGCGCAAAGAAATATTTAGCGCACTAATGATTTAGAACATACAATTGCCATTTAGTAAATATTAATTTCAAGAGAAAAAGAGTTATCCTTAGCATTTCAAACTGTTAATCATAAATTTTGTTTCTTCTTGAAAGATCTATTCGAGTTTTGCTGGAATTCAGCTGAAAGCAGTTTCTATAGAACTATTTTTTGTTTCCCATCGAGAGCCTTACGCAAGACATACATTTTTTATGTCATCTTTAATTTACATATTTTTCCTTTCCCGCTACTTCTGTTTTTTTTCCTGGTACGTCCATTATAACGAGTACTTTTCAGGAATATTACGGAAAACCTGAAGCGACGAAAGAAGTTTTCTCCGAGGACGGTTTCCTCAAGACCGGTGATTTGGTATACAAGAACGAAAACGACCATTATTTCTTCGTCGAGAGAATAAAATTATTGATAAAATATAACACGCATCACGTAAGTCATTTTTTTGTATGTTTTAAAAAGCTCATAGTAATTTCCTTCAATCTACTCATAGCAATATATCGATTTTCAGATAATTTTTTTCCCAGTTTTCATATATATTTAATGTCTTAAAATATTATTGTAATTAGTTTTGATAATTTTTATACAAATTTCGATGCAGTTTCTAGCATAAACGACAGATATGCCAGCTAGACCTACCATTTCCTTTCACTTAGTTTGAAGTTATATTTAATATTTTCTTTGATGTTTTCATTGTATTCCTTTTTTTCTTTAAACATATGCTATTGTTAAGTAAATTATTTTTCATTCTTCCATATTATTGTCTTATTTTTTTTTTTAACATTCTGTTATTTTTAGATTGGATCTCTTTGATCAAAATCGATGTTCGTTGTACAATGTTTCTTGTATTTCTTAATACTATGACGATCTATTTGAATTTTTTTATTTAATCATGAAACGAAATGTCGGAAATTTCATAGATTTTTAATGAACAATAACATTAGACTTACTAAGCGCTATAATCTAAAAATAATTGAGAAAATAATACCCCTTTATTCTTTGAGAGGGTTACAACTCTAACGTTAAAATATAACATTTATAAATATATATAAGAAAATATTTATTTTAATAAGACTGGTCAGTTCATCTTCAAATTTTCTTTATTACCTACTCTTTAAATAAATTTAGCTTTAGTTAGATATCGTCGGAAGAAATTCACGAAGTTATTTTAAATTTTCCCTTTGATTACAAGCTAAAAATCCTTATTCATTCATTTACGATTTTTATCATTTTAATTCAAAAGTTTGTCATTTTCACTTCATAGTTATCGTTACTAATTGTTTCCGCTAATTTTTGGTATAGTTGCCTTTAGGTAGAGATAACCAAAAAAATTTCACAGATCTTGTGTAGACACGAACATTAATGAAATTACATTATAATAATATGTGAATTTAATTAATTTACAAAGATATCACCAGTTGAAATCGAGAACGTGATAAAGCAGCATCCAGGTGTTAAAAACGTAGGCGTGACAGCAATACTGCATTATATGTATGGCCAACTCCCGACCGCTTTTGTTGTTCGTACGGCACCGGACTCCGTCACAGAGGATGAGATACACGAGTTGGTTAGGAGTAAGCAATATAGCTACATTTTTATAATACTTTAATACGGAATGACCTCTTACTAATTATACAATATATACTAAGAAATTGAAGATTTGTACATTAAAGATTTGGAACGGATAAAATAACTAAAATATTTTGGATGATCAGTGAAAAAAGATAAAGAAATATTTCCGGACCCAGACTAGTTGTATGGAAACACCGTTATTTCAGTTTGCAATACTTCTTCATTCTTTTTTCATTGCAAGAAAACTAAGGTTCTTAGTGTATGAAAGAAAAGTCTTTTAGTTTCATATGGCTCGTAAACTTAGACTCTAATCGAATGAAATGGGTGGCAGAGAAAGAATTATGGTGCCATTTCTGATAATGAATTCTGAAAAACGAACTAACTTAAAATTTTGGAACTATGAAAGAACCTTATATTAGTGAGTATACTGACAAACCAGGGAGGAAGCGGGCGAGAAATCAAGAGACGGACCCAGATGGCCAAGACTGCAATGAATCAAACTAACGCGTATGTGGCAGGATAGAAAGGTCCTCAATATTGTTGAAATGAGACTAGCTGCGTTCTGGTTTTCTTGTAGCTAAAAACAGGACAAAGTGGAGAAAGATTATATATATATAAATTCACGAACGTATTTCAAGGGCGTTAATTATAGAAATAAAGGAGAAAATCAAAAAGATTTTTCGGACAAAATAATTAAAATAACAAATGATTATTTAAATCTATATTCAACATTAACAATAATGTAAATAATCATTAGTTATAAGATATAATTATTAGTTTAAGTTATAAGTTATAATCATTAGTTTAATTTTAAAAAAATACGTTTGATATTACATAAGAAGGTCCTTTAAAAGATTTAAATGACAAACTGAAATTTTGTGATACTAATTTGATGGAACCCCATATACCGCGATTCCAAAAAAAATTAAAATTTCCTAATGTTATATAGCTTTTAATAGCAGTTTATATAAGGAACGAAAAATTAAAAAAGATTACATCCGTAAATGAAACTTATTCAGAATTATTCATCAGTGACACTGTTAAGAGTAATTATATTATTACCAACAGGTATATAGGCCTAGATTAATGTCAATAATAATATATAATAGACCATACTCCTATTATCTAAGGCATTATTATTATTAATATATACACTTTTTTCAATTTGTTTCATCAAGTATTAAAGAAAGACTTACATTTTTTATTAAAAATAAATTTTCGTCTTCTAATACGGGAATTAACTTCTGAATGTTAAAATATATATGTAATTACTTGACTCTATCCGCGACTTCTTTAGCATGAAATACAACAATGCAATTTATTGGTCATCCAGAACATACATTTTCACCGTTCAATTTTGTATCAAAACCCGTTCGCTTTCCATAGTAATATCGGGATCGATTTACAAGTTGGAGAAAATGTTGTATGCTACTCTACGGGAAATATTTTCGGATTCGAGAATTCGTCATCAAAAACATTTATATGAAAAACTACTCAAGATCTATAGTAACTTTTTGATCACTTTATAAACGGGGAAAATGTGTATATTATACCGCGGAAAATATTCCCTGATACGGAGAATTCTTCTCCGAACAATTTTTTATCAAATTCCATTCGCGCTCTGTAGTAACATCATAGTTCAATTTCAAAAGGGAGAAAATTGTATATATTATATTACGGGAAACACTCACTGATTTGGGAATTCGGGATACCCGGTTTGAGTCTATAAACTCTAAAACCTAGGCAAAACTACGCCGTCAAGTAAAAAACTAAACAATATTATAAAATATATGCTGTACATATAAATAAATAACTCTGCTTTGGTTATAATTTCTTCACATATTGTTTCAAGTATTATCTTTATAAGTTTACTCAATCTATATTATATTACTATGCCAAATATTATGTGAACGTATTACAAAATTACTATGTTTTAGAGTAACAACATGCATCTAGCAATCCAAACTATTGAACACTGACCATGTAAAATACGATTTAAGTTATAGTTATTAAATTTTATAAATTGACATCAATCTGTCAAGTACGAAGAGAAAATATTGAATATATCAGCGAGAAAAGTGCCTCCCCAAACTGGTTCAGTAAAATATCACTATATAAACGATCGAACTTTTAGTAAAAGAAATATGTAACATCTGTTTGGCCGCCCCGATTTAGTCTTTTTGGCAGATACTAGACTGAAAAAGCAGTATCGATAGAGTATCCGACTGGAAAACGTGTTGTATATATCGGTTAAAAGTCATTTTCATATTGATGATAAAAAAGCATATCAATGGCAGGAAAATTGCATTGTGTTTATAGTTCTTAACCTTTGTCTTATCGCCTACCTGCATCTGAATAACATCCGAAACTCATTCGGTGGAACATCGAGAATATTAATTTCTTAAAGGCTAACGTCAATTCGATCAAATATAACTACGGAACGTTTGCCAGCTAGCAGTAGGTACGTTGAACAGATAAATGGGATGGAAATGTGCGGTCGCCGCCATAAATTGGTAAACACCGTTCACCCGTTCGTAGTACCACGGTACAAAGATAAACTGGAGAGAAACTGGCACACTAACACATCTAACTCAAGTTTGAGTGAAAAATTTCAATAAACATAGGAAATATTCAAGTCGTTACAAAATATCAATACCTAATCAAATTGTTTCATTTACAAAAGTCATCCTGAAAGATTTAAAAATGCACGATGACAATAAGTATCTCAAAAAGCTGGTATGCACATTCCTTGGCTGCCGTGCGTAAAGCTATCCGAGCAGAATTTAACGATCGGTGGATTGATCGACATACACCAAGCCCGTTGCCTGCTAGGTCTCCAAATTTGACGAAAATAAACTTCTTCCTTTGGCGCTACATAAATATCTCTAAACTGAACAGGAGATATGTGAGAATGAAGTTGAAATGCGTTATCGTATAGATCGGTTATATTCTCGTACAATAGTATCATATCTAAATATTCAGTGTTAGTAAAATTACTTCCATGGATTTTAAGATAAAATAAAACAAAATATATAAACATCTACACACACAAAGAAACACAACAGGAACAAAATCCAAAGAAGTATTAAATTCAAAATAAAAGAAATAGTTTTTAGAACAGCTGTTATATACATGATTTAAACACGAAAATAAACATATGCGTTCACACCTCCGCCAAACAGTACTAATACTGCTTATAAAAGTGACAATCACCTCCTTCTGCCAGTTTAATGCCACCCACATATAACGGGTACGATCAAGGGTATACGTTCCTAGGTTGCCGCTTGCTGCGTGCACCTGTGTTTTGTTCAGTTTTTAGATGTTTGGTTAAGTTTTACATGATGGTTATCAACTGAGATAAAACTACTCAATAGTTTTATCTCTTTTGATAACCATTTACAATTTAACCCTCCGTTATTTCGTAGAGTACGAGTGCTTAGGAACCAATAAAATCATTAAGGATAGGAAGTTGCTAAGTCTCCCTTTTTTTTGTTTGTCGAAAATAATTTCGTTTTGTATCATCGACTTATTTGGTTAGTACCTAAGATTTTGTGCTTACAAATAGTAGTTTGAAAATTAAGACGGTTCTGAAAAGTTATTGCTTTGTTTGAAATACGTATACTTCTAGTGTCTGCCATAGGCTTATTATATTGTTTATTAAGAGATCGCTCACATGAAGCAAAGCTAATCAAGTCAAAAGTAATATGAAGACCATATTTCCATACATCACTGTTATAAACAAAGAAGATTTATATTTATTTAAGGTTTTATTTCGTTTTTAAGATCCATACCCTCTTTTTTCAAATTATATCTTAATACTATTTATTGTCAAGTGATTATCAAACAATTATATATATATATATATATATATATATATATATATATATACATATATCCATATATATATATATATATATATACACAGTGTAGAATATTTATTTAGATAATTACGTATTTACAATTAGGTAATAATAAAAACGTGCGCGCCCTTACAAAATTACTGCCCCAGCGTGCTATCGACTTCTAGACGGTCATTCGATCGACGCTAATGGTTTTGGAGAGAAATAGCTATGTCGCTGAGGTATCATCCCAAAGAGGATGGAATGAAAGGGAGACGCCGTACAAAGTGTGTACGCGTGTCTAGTTTTCGCACCGAATGTACACACTTTGAACACACTCAATATGCCGATCGCCACCTCACCACTAATAGAATATTAGTATTGAATATATTTGGCGTTAATTTTGTAGAAATTCATTATTCACAATTAAATGAAACTACGTGATGTAGTATTATTTCTACTTTCTTTAATTTCTTTATCATGACCTAGGTTTCGTTGTATTACAACATCTGCAGGTAGGATATTAGCAAAGATTAACTCTTAGGAACATCCAACAGCATTTATATGTTTCAAACACAATAGCGGAAGCCGAGTTTGTGCCGCTTTTTCCACTGTTTATGTTAGTGAGTTTATTGCAGGGGCGCGGTTTAGGTTTTATTATATTTCCGAGAGTTATACGATATACCAGTATTTTAGTGAGGGTAATATATTCTATTCAACAACCTCACATAATAACAACAATTGAGTTTTTTAACAATTGAATTATAATTTAGTATATCCACAGAAGTGTCGTCAAATGTAAACTCTATTCCAAGTAAAACGGAACAAATAATGCTAATAATAATAAAATTTTAAAATGAAATGTCAACGTATGAAATTACTTTACTATAATAATAATACAAAATGTAAAATTCAGAAAAGTAATAAAAAAAACAATGTTGGTAGTGGATTTAAATGGAATGGTAATTAAGAAATATTTATTTATCAGCTAATGCTTCGAACACTGTATAAGGTTTTCTTAAATCTATAAAGATGTTCTCTACCTCTGCTCTGCCAATTAATGCATTTCAAAACTTTAATTGTTGCAAGCTGTTTGATATAAAATGTGGTACTATTGCACATGACAATTTTTGAGACCTTAGACAGACTGTGCTTAATGCTTCTAATATTATATTTGCACCTAATACCGCATTATGTTCATCAGTATTTAAAAAATACGTTGTTTACATTTACATAAATACTAGGCATATTCATGATCTTCACACTTCGTAACATCTTTGGGTTTTAGACCTTTAAAATATCTAATTGTGCATTTCTGAAGAATAAATATTTTATTAGAATCTATTTCAATACCCCAAAAACGCAATTTGTCATATTCTGAAATGAGCAAAATAAACTGCCTTTGCGGTGTCTACCCCAAAAAATTCTACCACCTTCTTTACGACGAACGTCGCGGCATTAAGTTTTTGAGCTGTCTTTTAGATATGAAAGTTACAATTGAAATTTTCATCTAGAACTACACTTAAGAATTTTAATGTATTAATTTTATTTAGAGGTAAATTTATCAGTAACTTTTTGATCAAGTCGTTACCACATTTTAAAACGTATAACATTTGTCTTATCCATATTCAGTATTAATAATTATTGTCTTTGAACTATTTATTTAACTTGCTAAGAATGTATTTAATATCATGAGAAAAGTTTTAATAATAAGAACTTTTTGTAACTAAAGTCATATAATTTGCTAATATTTTGCCCTGCACTTTTTGAACACTTCTTGAAAAGTTATATTACCTTCGCCAACTTTATGAGATTGGGGAACGAGCCGTGAGAACGCAAACGTTGAAAACTGACCACTGAAATGTCTGGTACTATAATATTTTCTACTCAGTTTAATGAAGCGATTCCCTGTATAAATAATACTCACGTTCTTTGATTCACTTTATTTATATTTGTATAGTATACATTCTGTACCCCAAACTGAGCAGAATATATTGTGATCCTTATTAGAGTCGACTTAGGGTAAATAAAGTGACTTTCTTCCAAACGAGATGCGTAATCATCGGTACGAGAGCCTCATTGCTACTGCCTGTTTTTTCTCTTAATTTTCATAGGTAATTTGTTGACTGAAATTATAAATTTTTGATCTCGATCACAGAGGCCGTTTAAAATCGGCACTGTGTTAAATACACAACAAGATTTTTTTTAGTTGACGCACCATTGACCATCGTTAATTACTCAGTATCAGTGAGAGATGGTAAAAAATTATGGATGCATTAAATTTGTAGTTAAAATCAGTTTGAAAAATAATATCGTGTTATTAATAAACGTGTTAATAAATGTAATTGAATGTTGAGTATTTCATAATTATAATACCTTTATATTTACAGAAAACTTGGATTCGACGATATGTTTACACGGTGGCGTTAAATTTGTGGACAAGATAAAGATGACGTCGACTCACAAAATTGATCGAAAAAATCTCAAACAAATTGCTGAATCCATTGATGTATCGAATCTTAAGATAGGGGAATAATTGATGAATAATTGAACAAATAAGAAAATCATTAATGTGTTTGCTAATAATGTTTTACAAAATTACAATATATCAAATCAATTAAGAAAGTATTACAGTAAGGGTTGTCTATATTTTAACAATTTTGAAATTTTTTGCCTTGAATAAATAGTTTTTTTTTTTTCAACTTAAAGAATTGAATCTCATATTAGTAATCAAATAGAAAATATTTCGAAATCTACCTTCCTTGCATGGACAGTAACCTGGCGCAAATGATTAAAAAATCGATGATTTTATCCATTTATTTGAAACCAACCATCGCAAAGAATTCATTGGAACAAAATAATATATTTAACATTCAAAGCACAATTATTTAATGTAACATATTTAAAATCTAACCTATAGGAGATAATATTATGACACACAAAGTATATGTTTTAAATTAATAAATTCTTAAGGGGAAAGTCCCGGCAATCGAAACATAAATAAGATTTTAATTTTTTGGCTCGTCAAAACCTAAGAAAATTAAATTGAAAATTGTTGATAATAAAATTAATTTCCAAGGAAATGTTTTTCAATTATTATAAACAAAAATTATAAATTTATTTTATCACACATTTTAAATATTATAAAGTAAGGTTACATATAATATAATATACCTGCCAATAAATGTATTTATGGAATTTTTAAATGAATTAAGGTGTATTTTATTTATTAACAGACCAATAATTTTTTTGATAAAAATTGTATTATGAAAAATTATATTCATTTATAAATTAAAGATTAAGTAATATGATATGTTAACATAATGTTCGTAAAAGATGAAACTGGATAGAATAGATTTTTATGAAATTTTCATTAAAACCAAAATGAACATATTTTTTTCTTCGACGACGGATTTTGATTTCCAATTTTTAAAATATAAATAAAAATGTATTTTTTAATGATGGGTTTCAATTTTCCATTTTTGAAATGTAGGAGTTTCTTTAAAATTACTCGCAGCTTTATATTCTGAAACATCATTTTCAGTAGTTTAATCTCCATATTTCAAAGAAACCAAACAACAAAGATTATTCATATTACATTCCACGAAAGTTACTGTTGCTTAGCCACTTCTTCAACTAGCAAATGTCATCTCATTAAAAGAGAAAGGACGCCATTGTAGAAGACATTTGACAAGAGTAACCGAACATCAAAACATTCGTATTTTGAATTTTGAATGCATTTAATATTTTTTTATTCAACTTACAAACATTGAATTCCCTTAGGGAATGTCAATTATAATTTTGTAAATAAAAGAAGAAACAAACTTCAAATTACGAATCTATTACACAGTGCAAAAACTATATAGTGTATATATATATATATATATATATATATATATATATATATATATATATATATATATTATATATAAATATATATATATATTGATTGAATGATGAAGTGAACCGATGAAGTTCACTTCATCATTCATCAGACCATTGATGAAGTGAACCGATTGCTCACAATAATTGTTTTGATATGTAAATTTAATATATATAAAGTTTTGAAACTTTGCTTCGTATTTTCTAGGATTTGTTTTCTCGTAATAAAAAAGACGAAACCTTTATATGGTCACTTTTTTGCTTGTGCACGGTCTGTCTTCCTATTAAAGTCCTGTTTCTCAGAAACTTTTCGAGTTATTAATTTAAACTTAATATCATATATTGAACCCTTTATTTATACATTGTTTTAAAAGTTTCCAATTGTTTCATTTACGTAACAAAAATATATAATTGTATTTAAAATTATCTCCTTTTGATTACTAGTCCTATAATTTTGTGAAATCTGCTGAAGGATACTTTGTGATGTTCAATTTAGTCTAAACGATCTCGATTCTTTTATATAAGTTATTTGTCACATAATTTGGCTTGCTTTTGGGCTCCCACATTACACTGTTGGTTCACTTTTTGCTATTCTCATCCGTTTTATTCTTTGTTATGGGCTTTTCTTCCATTTCTATTCTATTACTTCCTAGGACTGATGAAAATAAATATTACGGGGATATTTGCATTCATGAACGAAAATTATAGCTTTTATTAAATTTTTTTAACTCCGAAGATATCGCTAGTGAAGACTGAGAATCTGACAAAGCAGCATCCGAGTGTGAAGGTAGTGGGTGTGACGGCGGTGTTATCCTTTTTACCGCTTGCATCTTTCACATTACACCATACTCTATCCATGAAGAGCAGAAAAACCAATTGTTTAGAAGCACGTCACGCAAAATACAGTTTTAGAATAATGTAGAATGGTATATATCAAGTAACGAAGGGTCTTCCCAACAATACGAGGGGTGTACACGAAAAGTAGAGGCTATTAAGGATTTGAAAGAGTAGAACAAATAAAATTGTTTGAGGACTAGCGAAAAGAAAGATTAAGAAATTACAGGCTCGGGCAAGATGCATAGAGCCTCTACTACTTCAGTTCATAAAATTTTCTCTTATCTTTCGTCAAAGTAAGAGAATTGAAGCATTTTACTTACAGAAAGATAATTCAATCTATGTTATTATATGGAACGAAGCTATTTATATTATTTTTAAAATTATTTCTAATATTATTCCATGACACAATTTAACCCGGCGTCATTGTTGCTGGATATCTAATACCCGACGCATTTTAAAACGGTCATAACTTTAAAACAAAATGCGCGCGTAAATTGTCCGTTACAGTAGCTGCGGTTGTTGACCTCTTTTCGCGTATTTACTTGTCTATTTAGTGTTGTTGCGGCGACGACGGAGTTTACACGTGTATAAAGAGCGCGGGTAAGTTATACCCGGCCACAATGGCTATGTAACATTTATATAGACAGTTTGTTTGTTGTTTTTTATTGTTTATTGATAAATTGCATATTGTTTTTCACAGTTTTATGAACCATGTCTTATGAAAAAGAACTAAGTCGACTCCTAGCCTTGTTTGAACAAGCTAACGTTAGTGACAATGAACAGTACAGCTGAGACGATGAGGGTGAAATCGACCATCTTTCAGAGCGAAGTCAAGGCATTGATACGGAACAAGAATGCAGTGATGATGAGCAAGAAGCAATTATTTCAACAAGTAACCAGCAGTTTTATATTGGTAAAGACAATTCCACCAAATAGTCTTCGCAACCACCTCGGACCAACGTTCGCACAAAGTCAGAAAACATAATATTACAAAAACCTGGGGTAAAGCTTATTGCGCAAAATGATAAGACTGAAATAGAGTGTTGGATACGCTTTATAACTAATAATATGCTGGAACAAACACTTCGTCATACTAATGCTAAGATTAAACAGAGACAATTGTCTAACAATAAACAATCGCTTCAGTATCTATTGAAAGAGACAACTATAGACGAACTATTAGCTTTGTTTGGCTTGTTATACTTAGACGAACTAAATCGTTCTAATCGCCTAAGTGTTATAATCATTCTAATCAGTCTAAAGTGGTGCTGGTATTGTCTTCTCTTCATCATGACCAAAACATTGATCCTGCTAGTGGTGAAAAAAGGAAACCAGAGATAATCACATTCTATAATTCTACGAAAGCTGGCGTCTATGTGGTTGATGAGCTCTTTGCTACCTATTATGTATCTCGAAACTCTAAACGCTGGCCAATGACAGTATTTTATGCGGTCATGAATGTAGCTGCAATAAATAGCGTGAATATTTTTCGTGAAAATAATAACTCGAAAAGAAACCGACATGATTTCCTTAGAAGACTCGGTCTATCAATGCTTGAAGGTCATCTTCGCGTGAGAAAAAATATGGAGAACTTACCGAGAGGCTTACGTAAACGTATTCACGAACAAGTTGGTGAAGTTATGACCTACCCTCCGAATAAACTTCAAAAACATACAGGAGATGCAAACACTGTCCTTCTGCCAAAGACAAAAAAAACTAGGCATAACTGCAATAAGTGTAACAAGCCTATTTGTATGCAGCACATTATTCCATTATGCCAAAGTTGCGTTGATTTCGATATCGAATAAGGCAGTATGTTAGTAATAAATAAGCTTTGTTATATATAGTTCCTGATTTCATATTATGTACTAAAGAAAATTTTATGTTCTGTTTCTAAATGTTAATTATTTTTTATTTTTGAATATATTTTTAAGTTACGTTCTAAAAAAATGATCTCAGAATAAGAAGATCTAATTTGATGATAATTTTCTCATTTTATGATATATAAATGTTTAATTTTCATAAATAATGTGTATAATTACCTATTTCCCTAATATAGAAAACTAATATTGACATAAGCTTGATTCAGTGTACAATAATCCACATGGGTATAACTTACCTGGCCACAACGGCTAAGTTCTGTTTAGTAGCCACAATGACGCCGTGTTAAATAAGAGGAAAAATTAAGGTAAAATTAAAATAATACTAAGAATATAAACAGATTAAAACATCCGAAATATAAATTGTATCAGTGTTACGAGAACAAGTGTAAGTACACATGTACAAAAGTAGTGAGTATGTCCTTTCACTTGTTTTCATAACACTGATATAATGTTTATTTCCGGCGTTTTTTCCTTTTTTCTTTAACTTGACGGGGAAAACCCTATTTAGTGTAAAAAACAGATTTATTTTCCAACAGATTTTGATTATACTTTAAATTTTTGTTCTGATTTTACAAGATTATTATCAGCATTGCTCGAATAACTAACGTAACGTTATTTGAAAAAGATTTAAATAAATTTAGAGTAAGGATCAGTTTACATAACGTTGAATAGCTGAATAATTTTTGCCATTAGTTAAAGAGCTCTACTGACATAATAAATTCAAGCTAAAGTTTGGTTAAGGCTACGATTAATGAAACCAAAACGGGTTTCGTTATGTGGAAATGCAACTAAGTTTCGCGAATTGATGTATTATGCGTCGTTGTTATTCGACGGGAAATATTTATAAAATATATTCCTCGATATATTAATAGGAATAAAAGTTGTAAAAAAATGTCTTTTAGAACACAGGCTACAATATTTCAAGATCGATTTAATATTAAAAAATTTTATCCGGATTCAATGCACAATTGTTGATTTAATATGATTTCCTATTCCATAATAATTTTTATTGTTCTAACAACCCTGCCATGTGATGTTTCCACTAATATGCCGTCAGATTAACTTTATAGTCAGATGTTACATACATCTTCCATCCGTTTGATTTTGCGGTATTGCCAAGTCTACGATCAGGAATATATTGCTAAATACAATTTACAAAGCGTCCAACGTGGCACACAGGGTACTGCATATAGTTTATATGGCTAACCAAGGCTAAAAAATGGTATTTATTCTCATATTTATTCCGTTAATACACGGTAACAAACATCTAACGATATCTAATGAACAATAAGCAACTTGTAATCCTTAAGCGTTATTGTTCAATACTAAATTGAATGAATAACATCTCAGTGAAATTACTTTTGCAAATACTGTTTGAAACAGTTATTTCCCGACGTGCTACCTGAACGCGACAAGTGCTTCAATGACAAAAATAGTTTCCTCAATTTACAGTCGAGAAAAATAGTTTCCTCAATTTACAGTCGAGAAAAATAGTTCCCTCAATTTACAGTCGAGAAAAATATTTAATCGCTGGCAGTTTGTTATAGTTCGCAATGAAATTGATGAAAATATTCACCAAATTAATTGAAAAAACAAATGTCAGAATGTCAAAAATAAATTCGTAGCTGTCAACCATTCAAACAGCCTGTCTGTCAAGCCTGAATATCGGCGACCGGTTTACTTACATAGTTTATTCTTATTGTTCCTTCTATTTTTTACATGTTTTTAATGTCCTAATATTATAAATGCGAAAGTGAGTTTATTTTTATTTATTGATCTGTCTTGTTTCTTTGCTTTGAAGAGTAAGTGGGAAATTTTGTTTATATGCGATCTGCGAAAAAGGAACGTTGAATTATCTTCGCATAAAATATATTTATTATTCGATTATTACAAAACACCCAACCATTTATTTGTTTGTTTATGTATATATCAATTGGCTTATTACAGGTCCCTGTGACTAATGAAATATTAGTAGTAAGAGTCACTGAACGATAGACCGATTTCCGTTACCTGTTGTTTGTAAACATCCCGAAATTATTTTCTGCTATATGTAATCTATTATTAACTGTCTAGTGATTTCTTATCGTAGGTAAAGAGGTTATAGCATTTTTGCGTTTTTTAAATTTTTCTACTTGTCCTTTATATATTTTCAGTTATATAATATATGTTTTATTCTATGATAATTTTATTGTAATAAGTAACAAGATATATATTAATTTTATCTAGTTGAAGATATTCCAAAGCTTGAAAACTTCTATGCAAATAAGAGGAAATTTTTTGTAATACAGATAAGTCGCACAGAAAAAGAAAAATAAGAGAGTCGTTAAAAAAGGCTCTTGCTGAATTTTACTCTTGCATATTTTATATTTAAATTATATCGACAAAATAAATATTGTTAAAGAAAAAATACAAAAAATATGTTCATTAATCTAAATAAATTTACTATTAGATAGGGTGATTTTTCGATTATAAAAATTAATCCCTTGAACTAGGCTGTAACTCTGCTGTGAAAGGCTGGTGACACTTGCTGGCTAACGCGAGAAATGTAGATCATGTTTAAGAGAGTGGTATTTAATAAATAGTAATTTCAGAGCAATAAACACTAAGAACTTCCACTCTATAGTCAAGGAGAGGTTTGTCTACATAATGCCCAATTTATTCTTAATATATTTAATGTAGTGTTTTATATATTTTGTACAGACTTTTGTATTATAATTGTTTTTTCCTTAGTAAAAAATCAATAATTAAATATTTTAGATTTCCATATTGCTTTCAGTGGAACTTGATATTATTAGCAATTTACACAGAAATAATGTAATTTATCTTCATAGATAAATGTTAACCAAGATATGAAGCGATAGCATATTTTTTACTTAAGGATAGAAGCGCTGGCAGATGTTTAAATTTTATAATGACACCATGAATTTTCAACATCACATATTGCATCTAACGATAACTAGTGACATCAAATATGGCTGTAGATAATTTCGGAAATCGGCGTATATTAGAAAGAAAGTTTCAACTGCTCGTCATTCAACTAAAAATATGATGAGACTGAAATGGCAAGGATGAAGTGTTATTATTTTAGATTATTTTAGCAGTGTTTTTATTTTAAAAAACTAAAATCCGACAACGAAGAAAAGCTGTAAGAAGTTTTGCGCGCGATGAACTAACAAGAATTCTTAAAATTTAAAATATTAAAATGAAAAATATTACTGACAATAATGTTCTTTTTTCTCGTAGTTAAAATTCTCACTGCCGAGCACTATTTGTTACTATACTGATTTTTTGTGTAGTAAGTCTGATTTTAGCTTTGAAAACATAAGAAATAACTCGATGTTTATTCGGATTCTTGAAATAATATATACCGGGTATAAAAATTTTTATGATTAAACTTGAAAGCGGATGACGGGTTACAAGGCAGATTTGTGTGCAGGTGGAAACATTGTTACAATTTTTCTTTTAAAAAATTTTTCTTAAATGTGTATTAAAAATTAAAATAATTGCAATTTTATTAAAAGTTTTTTTTTCGTAATTCTAGAGAATATTCCTTTTCTGAATGACTCCATTTTTGATAATTCGATGGTAATTGCATTATTAAAGCAGATTTGTCTGTACATCTATACATAGTACAAGGGAATGAGATTCAATATATCTGCGTTTCTCTTCAATCGATGCCGTGCAAGTGAATTGAGAACGAATATATAGTTTAGTTATTAAAGTAACAAATGCTATGAAAGCTATTGTATAACGCAATAAAATTTTAACGAAGAAAGTGGTATGCTAATTACCATGAGCATTATTTAAAATGGCTGAAAATTATATAGTTAGGGTAACATCACTAAAATTTTTGTAAGAATAATAAAACGTAATAAAAATAATTGAATAAAATGCAGTACCTGGAAAAAACATAAAAAACTATATTGAAATATTTCACCGGAAGTCAGTGGGATTTAATGTATCCAAAAAGAAATAAATAATAAAAAAGTTAATTATTAATGAAATGTCTTCTAATTAGTTAAATGTTGCTGTCGATATAAATATTGATTATATATGGGATTACTAAGTTATCAAATGAATTAAAGAAAATATCATCACATTAGACAAAACTAAAACAAATAAACATTTCTGATAAAAACAATAATTAAGAACGAAAAGAAAATAATATATATTATATATAAAGAAACCTAGAACAGTTTCACTTGGCGAAAATAATTTAGTCAAATGTCAATTAGTACTTTGATTTCGAAAGGATTTCATAAGTTGATTTGAATATTAAATTATTTTTATTGTAGATAAGTGTATAAGGAATAAATGTGGTTTCATGTCTAATGTATGGAAACAAAGTTTTTAGAGTTAATCCGTTTTACAGTTTTTAATTTTTTTTTCGGGTCACTAAATACATTTTTTATAACTTGATAAGCAAGATAATAACTTTTAGATGTCCCTGCTTTGACTGTTTTATATACTATTATCGTTTATATGTTGCTAGTAAATTTTAGGAAAATAGGTTTAAAGCGATACTTTCGTTCATTTTAACCTGCTTATAAAACTTCTCATAATTCAAATTCTCCCAGCCTCTCTTCAAAATATTGATATCTGAAATTTGTATTGCATTTATTTCTAAACTATTACTTTCATAGCAACAAGCGTATAGCATAATATTTTATTATTTAAATTTGTCAAATAAATAAATGTATTTTTGTGGTTAAAACTAAATTATAAATATCCCCTTTTATGTCGAAGTAATCTTTTAAAAACCATGAAATCTAAAAAAATCAGATAAACTCTTAAAAATAATATGCTCCTTAAACTGCGCAGGTATCACGTGACCTTCTAGGAAACCCTTTCCTGTGGACGGCGACGGGGCGTTACAAATGTGACACGCGATAATTTTTTTCACGATACAGCAGTCAACGAGACCAACCTCCTGCATCCCCGCACCACACGATATCGCACTCTTCACCATTACAGAGCCGACAAGCCTGAGAATACCCACGTGCTTAATAAGGGTTATGCTAAAAGCAAACTGTGCAAGGAAAATGGCTGCGCTAGAACAAAACGGTAAAAGCAATAGAATGTTGGCTTACAAAAATGACTTAGAAGCAAACTGCATCGAATGAAAAGAGACATCTCGAAGACTAGTTCTAATAAATCCAACCTAAGTGTCGAGATTTACGTCCCAACGAAGGGAGACAAGTGCAAGAAACAGCTCCTGGCTGATGAAGGGCACGAGAAGGATACGCATTAGGACCTAGGTCTATGCGGGAATATGTTGCAGCGGATACTGTAACTTCACTTAAAACTTGAGGAAATTTCATTGAAACATGTATTTAGTGAATTGCTTAATATAATTTTTGGTTTGAAGAACAAACCGTAAATAGTTCGTTTGAAATTGCAGCGAGAGTAAGAGTATTGTCGTTGAGATTCAAGAATATTTGGATATGAGTCTTATATGCTCATATAGGGTGTAGAATAGTCTTCAAGACTATTCTACACACTCTAGGTTATAAAAGGAGAAAAATAACTAATCAAGGATAAACGGCTTTGCTATTACTATAATTCAGAAATTATCAAGAAAACAAAGAAACAAAAGGATATGACAGAAAGACAATAAAAATAGTGTTGCTAAGTTGATGCTGAATTAGTCAATAAATAGTGTTTTTACGCACTATATAATCGCAAAAAGTGGAAATGATTTGTTTTAAGACGCAAATAACTCAATCCATGACCATAAAAGTATGTGACTGAATCTCAGTTTAATTCTAAATCTATTGACCTCTTAAAAAAGTACAAATATATTAATACGAAAGAAAAACTGTGTTAATTGTTTTAAATAATAAAAAAAGGCAATCTTGTACACAATAAACGGCACTTTTTTCACATTGCTCACTAAATGTTTGAATTGGTCTTTTTGCGGTAAAATGACATGTGATATACCAGTTTTAATCACAGCGGTATACATTTCGAATACTGCTTGGCGAAAAGCAACGTTGTCAATAAATGTTTAGCCGCTAGTGTTTTTATTATTTTGTATTTAATGCATCAAAAATGAAAGGTCTTTAAACAATAAAATAAATATTTGCTTTAGATATTTTGACAATATCTTTAATTTTCAAAAGAATTCTTTGTTCTGAGCGCATAGCAAAAAACCAGGAGAACCAGCAAAAATGAAGTAAAAATAAACTTCAACGGAAAATATAGGCTAAACGCCATCATTAGAACAAATTATCACATGGAAATCAATTGCACCTTAATAAAACTTAATTTATTTCGTTATAAACAACATATTGATATAAAAAAAGATTCCTAGTTTAAACCATAAGTTTAAACCATAAGAAAATATTTGTGATTTAACTGAGCAATGCCGTTGACGCTCGATTATTATTTTTTCACTGTTTGAAAAATAATCTAGTGCTATAATTAAAATCTCTATCAATATTGTAGAATCCACTGTACTCATTGAATAATATAAGTGTTATTTAATTGACATGTAAAAATCTCGTAGACCTGCCACTTAAAAGGTGTGCGATGAGTTAACATAAAGAGCCATAACACCTACAGGCTATATCAGACTATCTTGGTTCATATATTTGACGTTAGAATACACTTGTATCCGTTCGTAAAATCATATTACAACAAGTGCGCATCGATGCTAAAATGATTAGGACAAAGAGCAATCAAAATTATGCATTTTTAACTCAAATTGTAATTAATCTTCAGAGTACTTAAATATTATAAACACTGCAAACCATATCAAATTAAAACACATTATATATTGCAATATCTATCTAATACCTCGCCCTTGAATTTTCCATGGCACAAACACACAAATAAATAAAAAAAACGGGAAACATGAGTAATTCATAACCGAGCAGGTAAAGGGTTGCAGTAAACAACGCGTAACGCCGCACTTCAGGAGTCGAAATTCAAGTGAAAAATAATGATTAGCAGTGGTACTTATTATTTTGGGGAGTTTGTTTACCATACTAGTCAGTGAGGTAGTTAGAAGTGAGAATTTATCCGTTTTAGTGCCATTATTTTTTATTCATATATACTTAAAAATGCCAAAGAAATCTTTTGTTTTTGATGTCATTTAGCCTTGTTTCGAAAAAAACTGTATCTCGAAACTATGTACTGAGAGTTATGCAGTAAGCCGTCTTTGTTTTCCATAAAATACATCAAATAGCGATTTTGATAATTTTTTTCCCGATGGGGAGCAATTTTCTCAGGAAACAATCGATTTGAAAAAACCTGAATTCCGTAGAGGTTAAGAAAATTCACACGATGTCTGTTGAAATACCTAATTTTATGCTCTCGTTTTCAAATTTTTTCCAAACAGGGTGATATTAAAACCCCTTTATTACAGGCTACGGGTTCAGTATCTTCGAAAAGAACACGAGGCGTAGAGTTAGATACACTGAGAAAGTAAGGAAAAATAGACTTAGGCACAAAAAATATTCACAAATGACATTATATTGCACAGGTGAGCTGAATTTAAATACAAAAATACAATCCACAAATGCATAGAAAATCCGATTGTCACAAATTAAGTCATGAAGCGCACAGGCAAACTGCAGCTGATAATCAGCGCACACGCTCTGAGGTATAAAGAAAAGCCATTGCTGATTATCAGCCATGCTGATTATCATGAGGTACCAAAGAAAGACACTGCTGATTAACATCCAAAAGTACACAGGCTGATTCAGTCCACCTGCACCAATACAATAAGCACAAAATAGCACAATCATGGAAAATAAGCACATTTCAGAGAAGTGATCATTTTGATGTAACGTACGAAAGTGATCGTATTGTGTTAAATGTGAATTGCAATTGTCAGTGGTGTAAGGCACTTAAGTGGAAAGATGAAATTCTTGAAATATTTTGTAGTAATGAAAATGTGCAAATCAAAGCGAATCACGAATCCGTACGCCGACCGTAAATACTTTTGAAAAATATACGTAAATAAAACCATTGTTTCCAATTTATTTTATTTAGTGCTAAGAAAATGGATTCGTGCTGAAATCCAATTTCAGTTGCAGATAAATCACTTGGTTTGAAGATTATTGTGAAAAGGTTGACAAAAAACTCGGTTCTTGCAGATTTATTTCGCCAGTCAAATTTCATATTCAGTTGGGTCAGATGACAGTACTGCCATCCTCATCCGCCGGTGGGCTAAGACAAATGCGTGAGGGAAACCTAGCCGAAAAAGTGATCAGTCCACAAAAACTGCGGTCCTTTTTTTCGAACTGTGCCAAAATATTAAATTGCCAAATCTCTGTTGTATCCCGTGGTATCAGGATACTATACTGAGAACAATTGTCGATTCAAAAGGAGAAAAAAAGGAATGGATGCCAATAGATAGCCAGGTGTCAAATAAGAATATACTCTGAGCTCTGCTCAGAGCATGTTACGTAAACATGTTAAATTCATCTCCGTTTACTTGAGCGAGAATTCCGGAGTTTAATTTTATTCGAAGCATTAAAACCGTAAATGATGTGGTACATCCTACATTTTGTAGGCATACAATACCTTAGAATTGCTTGAAGACGATCAGCACTGGCGTCAACTTTGGAATACGCCCAACTATATCAATTACCGTTTATGAACAAAGAGCTTTTTAAAATGATGTTAGTGTTTTGTTAGTGTTGTGTTTTGTTAGCATCGGTAAAACCTACCTTAGTAATTTACTCCCTTTAGCGATGGTTTCTTCTGGGATTGCCACTAGGCTATTTGAAAGGGGTAGGATTGCGCACTCTGCATGAAAGCTTCCTTTTATCTTTTTATATATAAATATTCGGAATTTTAACGTTTCAAAACAGAAAAATCGTACGTGGAACTATTAGAAGAAACTAAAGTAAGCTGGATAGAAATTATTATGGTACACCATGGAGATACTAGAGCTTTGGACTAGACTTTACAGGATACAAGAAGCACCGGCAGTATTATAAGCAGGTGAAAACAAGTTTGAAAAACACTGTGATTGTTACAGATTTTAGGAAACGATGCCCAATTTCAGGTTTTCTTTCTCTCTTTCTCTCACTCTTACGCATATGCACACTGATTTACATGCTCATGCAAGTAAAAGCTACATCTAATATTTGATTTTTTTATTAAAGTTACATTGCTCCTTTTTCAATATATATGATTGTGCTTTCATTCAGAATATTATGAACTCGAGATTAATAATACGCTACCACGGCGAATAACACTCTAATAATAGTACGCTACCACGGATAATAACAACTCTTATATTGAAATAGAAACGTGTGTTTGCGGGGTTTAATGGCGGTGATTACTTACATACCTATACGCGTACATGCATACTTATTATACGTACATTTACGGAAAAATTAGTAACATGTCCTTCGTTTCACTTCAGCATACTCGGTGCTTCATGAATTTATGTATCTATACATACATTCCTACTACTAATATCTTATTTGTTTCATGCCTTTGAATAAATCTGTATATATTTACTAATCTAACTACCTACCCACTAATATGTTTTATATGTATATATTTACTATCTGTCTGTTAATATTATAATCACTGCATGCTTTTATAAATAATTTTCTAACTATTTAGTAATATCCTAATTCCTTGACGCTTATTATATATCTGCACAGATTTACTCCCCCTGATACCCTATATCGTAGCATTTTCAACCTAGCAATCCCACTTATTGAGGAGTTCTTCAAGATATCTTCAGAATTAAACAATGAGTCCTAGCCTTATTTACATGACACCTATCCCCAGTTATTTCCGGTTTACTGCTGCTGGTTAATGAAAAAGGAAACACAAAGGGGCCGCACATTTTTTTCAAGTAGCTTGTAAGCGAGTCCATACTCGACATAACGAGGTTACTGCGCACTTTCAATGATTTCCCATGTTTGCCTACTGAATCTTCAAACTTTGACTCGCTTGGGATGTAATTCTTTATTTATACCCATGGCCAAAATTATTATAATTTAATAAAGCGAAGTATAATTTCATTAACAGAGAAGTTCAATTAGACAAGCTCCGGAATGCATAATCAGATTCAGACGAATTTTTATGGAATCGGCAAAGGAGTGTACTCTTTTAAACAGAAATTCGTGCAAACTGTAATTTCACTAAGTATCGGTATCAATAAAAGATATATATAAATATATATATATATATATATATATATATATGTATATATAATTAATTAATGATAAATAAGGACTCAATTAGTTACGTTGGTACTGAATTTACCATTAGGAAATAATGATCATTCAAACTTTTTATCTCGAAAACCGCTGTCGGATTTAAAATTCCATTGCGATTTGTTGCGCATATTTTATTGTTAATGAGAAATATTTGCAGTCGTTATTCATATATAGTTTTTTTAAAGTCATATTTAAAAACTTTTAATACCTTTTTATGTTTTCGTAAGATGACAGAAATCTATTACGAAAAATACTACAATAGTAATCATGATTATGTATAAGTAAATGATTGAATAGTTGAAAAGACGCATATGTAAATTTTCCTTTTCAAAGTCAATTAACAGAGGAAGGAAAAAAACAATCTTCACGAAAAATAATATGCAAATTTCCTAATCATTCATGATTTGAAATATAGGTATATAGCGCTATCTTTTATGTGTATTGGTTCACAAGGTTTTGTTTTAATTACTACATTCGAGTAGGTAGGCACTTCGCTGTTATTATTGAAATAATTAAATATAAATGAATTTAGAAAAATATTAAATTCACGTATCTTCTGATGTGGTGAACCGCTTGGAATGAAATGAAAACTAAGTTATTGCTTCATGTTGACCCCTACTCCTTTTTAAAAACAACATTCGAATTTTGTGGGCTAGTAGTACATTTAAGAAAGTATATTTTTAATATGATGAGTTTATGCTTTGTTAACAATGTGTGATGTTGTTTTATTCTCTGAATACATATGGTATTTGTTCTTTTGACAATATATTGTTACATCTTTTTTTTGAACAAGATTTTTATTCTCTCTATGAGCAAAGAATGGAATGACTAAATAATTGAATGTCGGATAGTAGTGAAAGTGCAATTATATTGTATGTGCTGCTTCGAACTATATTCAATTGTGGCTAAATGTCTAATATTTAACCCTAGGTATTTTTTCCCCAATTTCTATTTTTTTTTTAATATTTCGAAGTTTCTTCCATTTGCAAATTATTTTAACTGTTAGTTCTTGTCTGTGAAAGTCTGGTTCATCTTGTAATTTATTTTTACTAAGTATTCAATTAAGATAAGTTGGACAGATTAGGTCACAGCAATCATTGACATCGCATGAAACGGGTGCACGCGGAGAACAGCTCATAAAGAGGATTAGCGGAAAATCCTGTGGCGCGTCACTCCTCTGCAACACATTTGATACGATGACTACAACCACTCTGCTAAGAATGTAATACCTAAGGAGAATAAATCATTTTTTAATGTGATAAATTAACGATTCTTGTGTGCTGAGAGTGATATTTTTGAGGGTGATGGTTGCGTGATGAAAATTTACATGAATAATCGGCCTTTGTGGTAAAGCAGATGTACGTTTTTGTTTTGTGTTCTTTTAAATTTAACCTCAGTTTTCATCTCTGACCGTAGACGATAGACCTGTGAACATTACTGATAAATGCATTTTGTTTTCTAATCGTTAATCACTTCGATTCCTGATAAGCGATAGTTTACGTATGGTTTACACACAGTGAACTATCCTTACCATAGACCTTCTTTTACAGTTTATCAGTAATTTAGTTATGATTATGGTAAGTAATTGTCGGTGTACATATGGATTGTAAATATTATTTACTAGTCTAAGTCCGTAAAATCTAGTTAATAATCAATAACTCTATGCAATTATTAATATTTGCATAACATTTAAGGATGTTTCGCTATTTTCTGATATTGTAAGTTTATGTGTTGTTTTGGTATTATTAGTTTTTATACGCAAAACACTATCAGTATTAGGGTTGTATACATTTGGTTTTGGTGTCATTAACCATGAATTATATAAGTTAAAAAAAAAAGCTTTTCTAAATGGTTATTATTTGGGCTGAACTTTTTTTTTTTTAAATATTTGATTGCCAATAATTTCTTTTTAAGGTAGTGTTTTCGTTTATAACCGCAACACAATGCAGTAATTTGATTCAATATATTGTCGTCATAAGAAAATGTACAATGACTTAATTTGATGAGGCTATAGGCACTAGAATCAATTTTTTATCAAAATTCGCGCACAGAATCATTGAAGAATCGTCCTTTGAAAATTTTGTAGTTTACTGTAAATACTGGTTTAGTCCGTATTTTTATATTCATTATTAAGACAGTAGCTTTTTTTAATTCAGTAGGCTTATTTGTAATATTTTACAGACCTAGGTACCAAAATCGTTTTGAATCTGCCTTTTTCCATAATTTGGTAACCAAATACATTTTTAAATGTGAATTTTCTCTTCGTTTGTGTGAAAATGTAGCACACATGCGTGGTTTCTTGGTTTAGAAATATGCATTACCTATTTATACATTAAAATTAGTTTCCATAAGTATTGGAAATGCTTGGACAAGATTTGTACGTTTTTTACGTTTTTTAGATTGCTTTTTAAACTAGTAAATAGGTAGAGCTAATTTCTTATGTTCCGAGACGTTCATTTATTCCCGAAGGTTTGAAATAATTTCGACAAAATTCGTTTGTTAAGTGAAACATTTAAGAAAATGGGAGCGACCTGATTTATTTAGAATGACTGAAACGTACTGAGCATTTTTACAAATAGTTTTCTTGCTAAATGTAATATTATCTATTACCACCCCCCTTTTTTCTTCTTGTGTACGTCTTTTTGCTACTATACAGATTTAGAATTATTTTAACGAGTTTCATGGCTTTTAATTTATATTTTCAAATCACTTTGTGGACACGAGGCGACGATAAGTATTTAATGAAGATAGTTCAAACATAAACCTGAAATAAATTGCAAGCGTTCATGCAGTGGAGGTAGGCCGTGGAGTGTGCAAAGCTGGACCGTGTGTCTATGCGTGCGCTTGTGGGCATATGCAATTTTTTATGTGCGTGTTTGTGTGGGTTTCATTAAATAAAAAAAAATAAAAGAAATGATTTATCAGTGGTTCTGTGTCGAGATTTCTAAAAATATTTTTTTCTAGTATCTACAGCCTTATCAAATTATGTTATTTCACATTTTCTGATAAAGAGAATTGATAGGTTAAATTATTAATGGTTTAAAAATTTCATTAAACAAAAATACGGTAAAGTTCATTACATTTGATAAAAAATTATTGGCTAACGAATATTTTAATTACATGTTTGAAAACATATTCAGGCCAGATAACAAACTTTTACAGTCAAACCAGACTATTAAAGTCAAACCAGAGTGTAAACAATTAAAACATTAATGCTGTTTCGCGTCAATAACAACTAAACAACACGCCAACTTATAATTTCAGAAAATAACGAAGCTTCCATGAATGTAATGCCAAAAACTGGTAATTTAAAAGAGTTGTAGGAAATCATTAACAAATATTTTGGAGTCTGGGCTGGTAAACCATACACGCAATCCATATGTGCAATGAACTATCGCTTACCCGAAACATAACTTAATAACCTGTAAACTATATACGACGATAAACACAAAAATTATTTATCATCAATGTGTTACATACACACACACATGTGTGTGTGTGTGTGTATGTGTGTGTGGGTGTGTGTGTGTGTTTGTGTGCGCATGCGGGCATGCGCGTGTGCGCGTGCGCGTGCGGGTGCGCGTGCGCGGTGTACGTGCGCGGGTGCGTGCATTCTTGTATGTGCGCATGCGTGCAGGCGGGCTTGTGTGTGTGTATGTGTATGTAGTTTAATAGCGTCTACTTTAAGTTTTCTTGTAATATATTTTAATAAGGCTGATTACTCCCAACATTCTTAGTGTAACATTTGCAATTTGGAAAACAATTGAGTGTTCAGGGATAGTCGCAATCAAATTTTGAAAAAGAAATTTAAAAGATTTTATATATATTATTTAATTTATAGACGTAACTTACGAATTCTCGTTACGAAAAATATTTTTATGTTAATTACCTAATTTAAGAGCCCATTGTATCACTTTCGAGTTCGTATACCCAATTAGCATTAAGTAGTGGTTATTATAATTAAAACTGAAATTCTTCATTTTACGGTCCTTAGCATTTTTATAGTTATGTTTAAAGTTTAATGGGGATTCAAATACATTATAATATACGGTGTGGTGAGTAGTTACAAATTCGTACAAAGGCGTGACGGTTTGCATGTTTAGCGACTAGAAGCGAAATATGGAAAGTTCCTCTTCGTTCTCGTTTATTATTTTGTTATTTTGCTAAGATTCATAATCGTGGGAACTTAACTGATTCCTGAAAGGAGAGGTACTTAATATTATTTAAATAGAAAAAAAAATGTATGTTTGTGTATAGTAAGTATATTATAATCAATTAGAAAAAATATATAGTTTTAATGAGAACAACAAGAAAAAAGATGAGATACAATCTTTGGTGATTAATGATTATTAGCAATCATAGACTAACAAGGACTACAAAACAAATTTTGCTGTATTCCTGAGCTTACATGGATGAAACTCACTCACATTTTAATAATCTTATACTTCCACATTTCAAATTTTTCCGAATCTTATGTTAGATTGTGATCTTTAAATATTCTTAGTTTAGTACACAGAATCAAGTGCATAAATAAAAGATAATTTATTTGTTACAATCTGTATACATAAATGCATATTATGACAAAAATGTATTTTCTATTCATTTAGGTGATTTTGTGTATCAAAGTGAGTAGAAAATATAAAGAATTACACAAAAATATTCGACTGGGCTGCGATTCATATGAAAACATTAATTTTTTTTTCACTTCGAATATGCTTAGTTTGACGCATGCATATTAATCATAGATCCTTCTATGTTACCATCTGTATACCTAGATATAGGTGAGAATAAAAACGAGTTTATAATTTGATTTTTATTATTTTATTTAAAGGTCATTAGAGGTTTTTATTTTATTTAAAGGTCAAGCGACTCTGAGCAAATCATTGTCGAATTAAGAATTCCAGCGAAAAATTGCATTTATATAATAATACGCTTCAAATATACTCCGATTGAACGGTCACGTGTAAGTATAATAGGTGTCGTAAGGGAGGGTTATTTTGACGAAAAATATGTACTACTACTACTACTACTAGCCAACGCCCACCCTTCGCATGTCTGCCATTAGGTGGCATCGCTCCCCAGGACACCAATACGTTTCAGGTGGCACGCCAAGTAGTCGTGGCCCGTGGCACATCGGAAAGCTGCGACACTGACAGCTCTCCTCCTCATCAAATATATCTTGTTCCAAATCACTTTCCTCACTAAGTTAAGAGCAGTGATCAATTTCCTTATCACTTCCTGATTTACCACTATCGTCACTGGAACATGCTTCCAAAAGGGCAGTAAACCTTTTTTGATTTTCCTAGTAAGTTTCTTTCTCAAACTACTGAAGTTATATAAATATACATTTTATATTCATTATATAAAAAAACAGTTACACCAAATATGTACATTAACTGTAAGTTCAGGTACAATGTACACACTGTATGTTTGCGCACGTAAATCTTTTACCGGCATAGGCCCAAAATTGTTTTCGATGCTTAAAGTCCCTCCCCGCACTTTGCTCTCCAGCTACCGGATGCGCCTTCTTCCAGGTATCACTCAGTCGACAGATATAGTGTGTTTGTAAACTTTCGGGTATGTGATAGCCTACCTCACTCATGCCGGGTTATGCAGTAAAACGACAGGGCCTCTCATAGAATCAATGATCTTAAACTATTCTTCTACGGGTACTTCCCATTGCGCACTTGAAATCTTACAATTCGGCCCAAAGGAGGAACTCGGCGAAAAGTGACCCAAAAAATTATTCATTTGTTATTTAAATAAGATTGATTACTTAATTTACTTAATATTTTGATTTTTTAGTTTTTTTTATATTTTTATTAGGTAGCTAAAATCTAAGGTTTACGACACAAGTACATAATATTATTAACCCTGAAGTCTTAAGGCCTCCTTGTGTTTGACCGTCTGTTTTAATTTTGTCGTATTCAAAGCGCATATTTATAAAGTATAATAATTTGGATAATATAGCATATTGGCGGAATTTAGTAGTATGAATACATATTTAGATGGTGATTTAAATTCCATTTAGAACGTGAAATTATTTTTCAGTAAACTAATATTTCCCCATGGTCAGAAATAATCCAGGAATTGTAAACATTTATCTCCCACTTAACGAGAACGTCTATCGCGGTTCAGAACCCAACCTAACTTTAATCACAAGAAAATTTAATGCCAAAAAAAAAATTTAATGAAAATTTAATGCCAAAAAAGCTAACTGCTGTCACAGCTAATCTTTTAGAACAAAAATTAAATGGCATTTAATACCATTTTTGGAAATATTTTCAATCAACTTGAAATGTTGGCGAACAAAGACTCAAGGACTGTGAGGATCTGAACGAAGATATGAGTATCAGGCCATATCAAACTGAGAGCAAAACGGGGCCGTATTGAGACCCGACCTATAGTATGGATTGATTTTCATTTTCCAGTCTCACCTGCATCGCTTTGAAGATTGTGCAGATGTGAGTTGTTTGCAAATAAGTAAAAATATGGTAAAACTTCACTACTTTCATTTGAAAAAAAACGGCCACGATAGCATCAAGTTTGGCATAGTGTTATATAATTCTGTAAATGTTTGTCAGGTGTCAGGTATATTTAAGATGACACATACCTTAGATAGAGTGTAGGGATGACTATACTGTGTCAGTTGATAGATTCATGTTTATTTATAAAAGAGTAACTTTTGTTTACGTCCGCGTTCACGTGGTATTAGAAAAAAATTACCCCTCACTCCATGTACATGCGCAAATCCTTCGTTCATTAGAATTCCTCGCCCAGTCGAAATACATATGTATAGCGTGGACACACGCAAGAATCAATTATTACATTTATAATTACTAGACTGAAAACGGTCAATATATAGTGTCAAAGCTACTTTTGTATATAAATATAGCTAATGTTGTTTGGTCCATTTTACTTGATGCTTGATAGGAATATTGGAACAAAGACATAATTGCCTTTCTCTGTGAAAACAAAAGAACAGATGTTTAAAACACTTATTTCTGGTCTAATTTAGTAACTATAAAGCAGAATTCTTCAAATAATAATAACCTCTCAATTTTCGACTAAAATCCTAACTGTCAGCCGTATCATCTATAGGCTCTAGCCATAACGTGGTAAATTTGAATTTAAGAAAAGTGACGACATTAGTATATAAATGTATTGGTTTTCCTTACACCTTCTCCCTCGAAGAGAAAGAATTGCAAGTGATATTGCATGTAATTATTCATTTACTAGCCGACATTTCAGACAGTTTGTTGATGTGGTAAAAGTTTAATTCAGCTTTCTTGTTTCCAACATTAACTTTAAGGTTGAATCGTAAATTTTCTAAGGTTTCGATTCTCAATTCAACCATATTCTTCCTATTTTGTCGATTTCCATTTTCCATTTAGACTTTATATCTCACTTCAAATTCATATTCTTTCCCATGTGGGTCGACATTTTTTTAATTGTAATATGTGTGATTTCATTGTTTGTTTAAAGGCTAATTTTCTATCGCTTTCTGGTCTTTTTTGTACATCGTGATTTTATTCCGGTGATATTTTGTGTTATAACGAAATTCTCGTTACATTTTTCTACACATTTCTGTGCCATAGTAGTCCATGCTGTTTTTATCTCATTATCTTTTATTTTCATCTTTTTGGCAAAAGTTTGATTTAGCCTTTCATTAAGACTGTTTGAAAATGGTGCATATTCAGCAGTTAAAACTATCCTTGAATTATTATTTTTAGAAACTCCTTAAATACTTAGGAATTTATGCTAGGTTAATATGATATCAATATTGTAACTTTGTGTCACATTTTTTATAGTATTAATAAAATCATTGGAATTTTGATTTCTTGATTTCAAAATATAAACATACCTAATAAAATTATCAACTAGAAGATGAAGGTATTCTTTTGTTGACCATCATCCCCCAACGTCTCCAATGGTATCAATAGATATAATTTCAAATGAGCGTCATGTTGAACCCATATATTATAAGCCATATTTTGACTTTCTCCTTGATTTGTTTTTTATACAAATTTTACACTCGTCACACATTTTTTTAATGTTGACAATGATATTCTTCGCGGTGTAAAATGAGTTATCTCATTTGTCATCTGTGTTGCCCAAGGTGGCAGTAAGTAATGTGGATGTTTTTTTATTAGAGTTCGTTAAGTTCATTCAGTGGGTCATTTTGTATATCTTTTAAGTTTGTTATATTTACTATTTTCAAAGCGTCATCACCATTGTCATAAGGATATAGTACTGTATTTCAGTTTCAATATTCTCCTCCTTGATTTAGGTTTCTTGGGTTATATTTAATTTTAATTATATTGGGGTAAATAATATGTTAAGTTACTGAGTTCCTCATCAGTTCCAGGCTTAATGTTCATATTTTCTAATGGTTTATGGTTTGAGTGGACTGTAAATTATTTTCCCATAAGCCAGTACTACAAATATTTTAGAATCTCTTTTCTTGTTAGAACTTCTAAGTATATTTTCTTCTTTTTTTTGAGCTTCATTCAATTTTAGGAATTAATTATTCACAATTAAATGAAACTACGTGATGTAGTATTATTTCTACTATGTTTAATTTCTTTACCACGACCTAGGTTTCGTTGTATCTTTAGGTGGGATATTAGCAAAGATCTTTGCTTAATAGATTTGTTGCTTCCAGTGGTAATTTTCCATTTTTAAAAGCATGTTAAAGTATTAAAAGAGTTTGATATTTAATTAATTGCAAGAGCGTATCTAATGGGCGACCATTATTTGTTTGCAAACGTTTCACAAATACATTTCTTCTCGTTTGTTTCATTTTAATTCTACTGTCTATTTCAATATAATACAGCTAGACAAATTTATGCTGAAGTGATTCAAAATTTTTTTAAAATCTCAATTTTCTTTTTATCTTCTTTAATTTGGAGATCTTCACAATCTTTATTAAAATCTTTAATCCATTCTACTCAATTTTTCCTAAATGTTGAGGTTCAGATTTTTCCCTTTTCTTCAAGTAATTCCTCTAACAGTTTTTCTAATGTTTGATTTTTCAACCATTTTAAGATTTAGCATTATTTGTTTTTCCTGAAATTTCTTCTAGGTCAAAATCATTAATCTGCCAGTTTTGCTTTAATCCAAATATATTTCTGATATATCTTATGTCAAAGTTAACTATATTTTCCTTGTTTGGTGTTTTTTATTTAACAATTTCCTCGCCTACTCGCATAACTGCATAACTGGAAGTATTCGCAATTACCTGATGTAGATTTGCAGGTTGGTACTTGGCTGGAATTACAAAAATCTAACCCATTGAGGTTATTCATATATTTGATTTTCCATTTGCTGTTAGTTAGAGAGCAAAATCAAATCTAAACTTTCCATGTTTCGTGAAATGTTTGCAGAAATTTATATTTTATAATGTTTTTTGATACTTTATAATTGTAATGGGAATATTGAGCAAAGGCAAGGCAATTATGTTTCTCTGTGAAAACAAAGTTTTACTTACAATGTTTTTTTAAACAATAAATCAAATACTTTTTCTCATAAACTAAAAATTTTCTCATATGTGAAAACAGAAGAAACAATATTAAAGCCCTTATTTCAGGACTACTTCAGTAATTTTAGAAAGCAAAATTCTTACAATAATTTCTTACAATAACTTTCTCTCAAAATTTGACAAAATTACTGACTGACAGTGTCATGTATAGACTCATATATAGATCATAACGCAGCATTTTTCAAATTTAAGAAAAGCGAAGGCACTAGTATACAAGTGTAATTATTTTCTTTACATATATTTACTTTTCAAATGGGAAATTTATTTATGTAAGTTTTCACAGGTTTTTAAAATAGATATCCATGAAAGTGATGTCCGGAAATAACTATTTTATTTTTTATAAAACATTCATTGTATTAGCCACAGGTGTGTGTCGTTGAGAAGGTTTCCTGTATTTTTGGTGCACATTTGGTTTTCTTGCTTGAGTATAATTCTATAGCTTTTATATTCAGAACTTTCTTATTGTAAACGATAGAGAAATTACACGGAGTCTGTTCTTTGATTTAGAGGAATTGTTTCGAGACTTATTTCGGTCATGGAATCCTTACCGTAATAGAAATGTAATCATGAGCCCCCAAATGAATTATTATGATAATATAATGAAACCTGCTGAAAATATTTTATTTTGTCCTCTCTCGAAATATAATACTTATGTGCAATTGTCACATACACATGCATACGTGTAGGTAAATGAATTTGTTGCACGTTTTCAAATTTTAAGAGTATGTATATTAACTTTAAAGTAAGAAATGAAAAATTGTGTCAGCAATTGTGTTTGAAAATATTCTTAAGTAGTTAAACAATTTTCAGTGAAAGGGGTAAATCTAAAGGGGATGATATCAGTTTATTTACGTTTGCCTCCATTTTTGTCAACAACATTCGTAAGGCTCCATTTTCGTCAATAACATTCATAAGACACATAATTTATAGTCTGCTTATTTTCATCGTAATAAAGTTTTTCACCAAAAAAGTAAAGCTTTTCTACAAAATACTATGATGGAAAGTAATCAACAATTTCTCTGAAATAGTTCATAATGCAAAGGTATAGAAATGGGACCTGCCTTTGTAAACAAAATTGACGGAATGCTTTTTCAAACTTTGGTTTCAGATCCTCATTTGTTATTTGAATATTTTTAGGGTTTGATACCCAATCTGGCACATTAAAGTAAAATCGTCTTGAAATCTTTTGCTCAAGTCAGAATGTAGAGATTTTAAAATAATGAGGGTAAGCAAGCAAATCTTCATCACTATTCTGTATTTTGCAAGATTTTAGATTTAAGAACATTCTCAGTTGTGGTAAGACATATAGTTTAAATGAATGACGCTTATTTGTAGAGTTTATTTCTTTACGCAGTTGTCAAAAGTTGGAATATTGGTAAGGAAGTAAGATAAGGTGCTTGACAATTTTGATTGTTATAAATAAATACATTAAAAACTCTCAGTTTTATTTCATAAATAACATGGATATTCAATTTGAAAACTGCGAGTACCTTCAGAATTTGGTTCTATATTTGCAACCAACCCTTATATAAGAAAAAACGCTTCTTGTTCTATTTTTCAACCCGAAAATGTATTCTATTTACGAAGTTATGGAAGCAGTCAAAGGAAGGCATGTGGAATTTATGTTTGTTCTTAATTTTTCTCGTAATTTTGCAGACTATATTATTTGCCACAAAATTCAGTTTTTTTCTAAAAATTAGAAGGATCTTTGAAAAGGGGAGCTAGAAAAATATTGGAATTAGGATGTTTAGTTAAAATTTTTTTAATCACTTTTATTTAAATAATAAAAGTGATATTAGATGTAAATTTTTTTTTCTCGGAACTTACCTTATTTCAATTATTACTGATTTTAGGACAAGATATTTATTATTAAGGACAAAGCTTCGTCGTGTATATATTTTTAAAGTTGATCACTCTTCTTCACAAATTTCTCGGTTAAATTTATATAACAATAATCTACCTATTTCATTAAAGTTGCAAATTAAATTTAAAAATGAGTATAATAAAATTAATTTTTCATTGATTTAACTTTTAGACTATGTTGTGAGATAAATGATTAAATGCTATATTTTATATTCAGCAATTGTTGCTGGTCGCCTCTATTAGGCGTAACATTTCAGGAATTCATTCGGGATCAAACGCTTTGACAGAGGAAATTTAAGAAGTATTTGGGAGTGAAGGTCAGTAATCATTACGGATACTAATGAATGTTGCATTGTAACATATCTCTACAAAGATAGAATTCCATTGAAAGTCACATACATTTAAATTCTTTCCAATATATCTGCCAGAATTAAATAAATATTTATTTTGTTCCATCTTGTTCTGTGACTAAAAATATCATAATCAAATAAAATTTATAGTACGTTATGTACATGTGTAAATTTTCACACACACACACACACACACATATATATATATATATATATATATATATATATATATATGTAAGCATATTTATAAGCTATTTTGTAAACCGAATATCTGCTTTCCAAAAGTTTAAATGTTCTTTTATGAAATTTCCATTTTTGCCTAGGCACATTTGTGCGTCTTCCGTATGATTAAGCATAAATATAATTTGTTCCACTGATGTAACTTTGAGCGTTTGAAACAATTAACCTACCAGCATATGATTGGTAATTTGAAGGACATTACCTGTCTTAGAGAGGATTATTTATTAACATAGTTCGTTATATATATTGTCATTATTGATTTGTCGTGTGCCTGTCAGGTTCCTTCGCAGCAGCGGGTGAACTCGCACTCATTTGTTAAAGAGTTACTGGTTCATTTCAATTAACAATTCAGTCTTTGCTGTTACATATGTAAGTATGTACATTGTTCACTTTTTATCTCCGGCATATTCAGGGGAGTGGAAAATGTCATTTAATTACCCGACATTTGATTAAATAAACTGTCAATTTATAGTTCTTTTAAATTTTTTTATTATTTAATCATTAGCATGAATGATTCTATTTTCTCACTTCAATTGCTGTTGAATAAGTTTGCATTTTTTAAATTTTTCATTACATTTCTTACAAAAATACTTAACAAGAAATTTTGTTTAGCAAGTGTTCGTAAATAAATAGTTTATTAATTAATTTACTTGTCATTTAAGAAATCTGATTGGATTTCCTTGATAATGTGTCATAAAAGTTACCTTTTTATAACTACGTAATATTTTTTATAATTTTTGAGTACCTGTCATACCTGTACTTGTTCAAAAAATTAACGATATTAAAAATACAATTGGACTGTGTAATATAAGTTTTTGTTTTTATAATACTTTGTTATAAGTAGTATATTCTGTTTCCATAAAATAGTTTATTGAACATTAAATATGGTAATAAAAACATTGAACAAAATGTTTCTTTTAAACTATTATTTTAACTAAGTAAAATACTGAATAATATACCTTTAGCAAGCATGAAAATACCATTAATTTGAATTAATTTACTGTAAATTATTTACTTTTATGTATTTAATTCTTTTTGGTATTATTCTCTAAACATAATAGGCAAGTCAAATTGCAGCTTCCTACATAAGTGAGTTCTTGATGTAAATCCGGTTAAAATTAAATTTAAAAAGGCAACCTTGCCGGCTTACCAATTTATGATTTATCTGTGTAAAAATGTAGAACATAGATTTGTGCTCAAATCAAAGCGTTTTTTATATTCGTATGAGAAAAGTTTATCCTTTATGTTATATCAACATTATCAGGTAATAACTTAGTTTGATATTTTTCTAATTGACCAAATGAAAGTTTTATTCAATGCATATTAAAAGTTCTATGTCAAAAAAACAATTTCGCATTTCTTCTTGTGATTAAAGTTAGGTTGGGTTCTGAACCGCGATAGATGTTCTCGTTAAGTGGGAGATAAATGTTTACAATTCCTGGATTATTTCTGACCATGGGGAAATATTAGTTTACTGAAAAATAATTTCACGTTCTAAATGGAATTTAAATCACCATCCAAATATGTATTCATACTACTAAATTCCGCCAATATGCTATATTATCCAAATTATTATACTTTATAAATATGCGCTTTGAATACGACAAAATTAAAACAGACGGTCAAACACAAGGAGGCCTTAAGACTTCAGGGTTAATAATATTACGTACTTGTGTCGTAAACCTTAGATTTTAGCTACCTAATAAAAATATAAAAAAAACTAAAAAATCAAAATATTAAGTAAATTAAGTAATCAATCTTATTTAAATAACAAATGAATAATTTTTTGGGTCACTTTTCGCCGAGTTCCTCCTTTGGGCCGAATTGTAAGATTTCAAGTGCGCAATGGGAAGTACCCGTAGAAAAATAGTTTAAGATCATTGATTCTATGAGAGGCCCTGTCGTTTTACTGCATAACCCGGCATGAGTGAGGTAGGGTATCACATACCCGAAAGTTTACAAACACACTATATCTGTCGACTGAGTGATACCTGGAAGAAGGCGCATCCGGTAGCTGGAGAGCAAAGTGCGGGGAGGGACTTTAAGCATTGAAAACAATTTTGGGCCTATGCCGGTAAAAGATTTACGTGCGCAAACATACAGTGTGTGCATTGTACCTGAACTTACAGTTAATGTACATATTTGGTGTAACTGTTTTTTTATATAATGAATATAAAATGTATGTTTATATAACTTCAGTAGTTTGAGAAAGAAACTTACCAGCAAAATCAAAAAAGGTTTACTGCCCTTTTGGAAGTATGTTCCAGTGACGATAGTGGTAAATCAGGAAGTGATAAGGAAATTGATCACTGCTCTTAACTTAGTGAGGAAAGTGATTTGGAACAAGATATATTTGATGACGAGGTTACAGATATCACAGTTCGTAATGCAATTGTTGAAAAATCAGTTTTGAGTAAAACGAATGAGGTACGTGGATCTTTTTTTATTTCTACGAATGAAATAAAGTAGAACGAAGACTGCTATAAACCAAACAACCATACGATAACTGAAAATATCACCGCATAACCACTGGGTGCAAAGGTGCTGCTAAAATATTATCAAACAGGTTACGAGTTTTTGAACCTCTTCATCACATACTCCATAGCCAATGATATATTTACGGACACAAACAATCAGATAATTACCAAACGGATAACTCATCGCAATGAAAGAGGAAAGTATTAAAGGAAATATATAACTATGAACGATTTTAAATATTTTTTGGGACTTCTGCACCAAGCAAGAATTAATCGCTAAAACAGGCAAAATCTTATCAATTTATGGCATAGAGACGGCATTGGCAAGGACATTATTAGATCTCCAATATTGCTACAATGCTTTTAATTTCTACAAAATTTCCTCAGGTTAGATGATAAAAAGACAATAAAAGAGGATACAAGGAAAGGTAACAATTTGGAACCTATAAAAAATTTGTTTAATGGATTTTTTGACAAAAAAAGTGAAAAGCTCCTATCGTTTCGAGGTCGCTGTTTTATGTGTATATTTCTAACAAGCTAGCAAAATAAAATAAAAAATATATGCAATTATTGATGCCAAGACATTTCATATTCTTAAAATAGAAATATAAGCTGGAAAATAATCTACCGGACCGTTTCAATTCAATAAGAAATAATTTGATGTCGTAGAACATTGAGTGCAACCCATGACAAAGTTTATATCCATAAGGTAACAAATATATAACAAAAATAAATGATGTAACAAAAATATATAACAAAAATAATGATAATAATTGTAAAGTTATTTCTATAGACAAAATCTGTGATATAATACATGAGTACTTTACATTTACTTCATAGATGGTGTAATTATTTTTTAACCCCATTCACGCCAGGTTAAGAAATTTTATAGGACTCTAGGGCCGTAGACCTTAGTATTTGATATTAATTTCAACCAGTTACTTCCAACCGCTTACGACAAAAGTGTCTAACCGATAAATAAACTGCCAGGATATTCTAAAAGTGATTCTTACTGAATCACTTTTTGTTTCATACTAAGTTAAGAAGCCTTATAAACTGATATATTATTATTACATATTTCCCGCTTTCTTTTTACCTTCTTAAATTGATACTAGAGTATCTTGTGTATTTAGTACAATGGATTCTATGAATAAATGTTTGCATAAGTAAACAACTAATTTAAAGGACTCGTTTTTCAAATAAATTTTTTGGTTAGCTCATAATTTCATGACTAATAGAAACACATTATCCATGATGCAAAATGTAATTGACTCTAAGTAATACATTGAATAAATTTACAAATATATTTATGCATTGAAGATTAGATAAATATTTACATTTTAAGTGAAATATAATTTGGCACTAAATATAAATCCCAACCTAAGTTTAATCACAAGAAGAAATGCGAAATTGTTTCTTTGACATAGAACTTTTAATATGCATTGAATAAAACATTCATTTGGTCAATTAGAAAAATATCAAACTGAATTATTACATGATAACGTTGATATAACTTAATCGATAAACTTTTTGCATATGAATATAAAAAACACTGATTCCAACACAAATCTCTTTTCTACTTTTTTACAAAGATAAATCATAAATTGGTGAGCCAGGAAGGTTGCCTTTTTAAATTTAATTTTAAAAAGGCAACCTTGCCTGATTTACCCCAAGAACTTCGTTGTGGAGGAAGCTGCAATTTGATTTGCCTATTATGTTTGTAACAAGTACAGGTATGACAGGTACTCAAAAATTATAAAAAAATATTACGTAGTTATAAAAATGAAAAAAAGAATTCACAAAAGCGATCAGCTTTTAATTTGGTCATACGAAGGTTATAATTTGTAGAAAGTATTTAGTTATATTAACCACAAAATATTCTATGAAAAAATGACCTACTACTGGACGGATTTTATTTCAGTTTTCATTGATAAATCGATTGATTCGAATTAAAGGTTTACATGTATCATTTATAAATACTTTGTGAATATTCTCCCAACAAACGCGATGAACATCGGTAAAGTAGGAAACACACATTCGTCGAGTATATATCAATAAAAATATAAATTCAGTTTTTCAATAAAAATATAAATTAAATTATAGCTCTAGAGTTATCATGTCCTATCAAAGGAAAAGTCCCATGGTATAATTTAAATACTACAAAAGAAATATAGTTATAAAGGTTCTTTAAACACTGAACCAAAAAATACTTTCAATAAAAAACAAGAACGTAAAGAAAATACGAAACAAAAATAACTTAATTCAAACGTTTTATACATTTTCCTATCACGTTTCTACAAAAAAAAATTAAACGATTAGAATTGCAATATGCAAAATAAACGCTAGCAGAAAGTAATATCAGTCCACAAATACAGACATTGGATAGTCCTTTAATTGATACAAAAATAAAAAAATTACAATTGCGAACGATAAAAACGATCTGGTAATATCAATATACCAAACTAACTTCTAGATACGCATTCCTCAAATAATTCTATTAACTGTGTTTTACCACTTATTCCTAATAAAACGAAATTATAGTGCGTTAGTGAAATGGTGTGCTTATGTTATTCACTCACTTTAAATAATTCTTGATAAGATAGAAAGTGACAAACCTATATAACATACGAAATATTAGCTAGATTTTACTTCTTTTTACGTGATTCTTTATGAAATAAAAGGGGAATTTACACAATATAAAAATTAATGCATTTCAAAATGTAAACACTCATTACACTTAGGTCAAAGTTTAGTGACTCAATGAGCCATTGTGTCAACGCATGTGCTAAAGCATTTGATATGTATCGCACCACAATATTCCTGAATCAATAATGAAATAAATCAATTAGATTTAAGTGATTCGTTTGACTTAGAAAATCAGTGCACTTTGATGATTTTTTTAGATTTATTCCCTTACCTCTTACCAATCCCTGCCATAAATGTCATTATTTAACAAAAACGAAGGTAATTATGGTTTTATAATAGTAAACATAAAGATAAGTCAATTGTCAATTAAATAATAAACAGGTACCCTACCAACATGGTTAAAAATATTAAAATCTTCATTAAAAAAAAACAACCTGAAGTACACGAGTGTTCAAAGAGTAAATTGCTTTGGTATGTTGATCCGCTCCTTGGAGCTAAATTAATACGTTGTCTTCTTCACACTGAAGGGTGACAAAATAAAAATGTAACACCAACAGAAGATCGAAACTTTGTTATATTACGCATGATAAAATTCAAAAATTTATGGAAAAGAATTATAAATCTACTAAAAGAAACGAAGGATTACGTTATGAAATAAAAACAAGGCACAAGTGCCAGGTGATGGTAAGAGGGTAACTAGAGAGGTACGTACACAGTACCAAATAGGTTTCACATGTGTCAAAGGGTTGATTGATAGTCTATTCAAATAGAAAATGTTGGATCTCAGGTCGGTTACTAGTCGAGATTTAAAGTAGCAATAACATTAATCTTTCTGTTATTTTTAATACTAGGGAACGAATGATACTGGGACTACTCAATGTAAGATATTTACTGTTTATTTATTCATGTTATTTGTTTAAAGGTATATAAGTAATTATTCATAATATATCATATTTTTTTTAACTCTAAGTCATTTTAACATGTTATTATAATATACTTAATTGCGTGTAGTTTAGTCATTCCGATTGTAGACCAAAACCCGTTTTTATACTATGATATAATATTGATATCACAAGAAAGCTCTACTCATAAAACTACAAACAGACGAAATATTCCAAAAGTCTTATATAAAACACCTAACGTTTAATATTTGATACTCATAACTTCTAGTACAAAGTTTGATATGCTTTGCTTGATTGATAATTATTTCATGAATTTTATTTTACATAGCGCTTAAACACGGCAACGCTTGTACTTAATCCGCCAACTGTCCTTTAGAGTAGGGATTATTAGGTATATTTAGTTTTAAATAGGTATACATCTATGTAAGTTTATCTTATAAAAGTTTATTTTATATAGTTTACATTACTAGCTGTAGGCTAACGAGAAATTTCTATTAAAGTTGAAGTGCTGAAACACTAACATATTGTAATGTCACCCTTTCCTGGAGTGATAAAATCGTGACTCGTTCGTCGTACTTCTTTTTTTATTCTGAAATACTAAGAGATGCATTGGGTAATAGTTTAGAATTTTCATGAAGAAATTTTTTCTAAACCACGTACGTACTTCCACCAATATAATGTTAATTTGAGGAAACGCTATATATTCCTGCTAAAAAGGTTAATGTCTCTGCTCCTTAAAATGTCAATAACTTTGATTTTTTTACAGTGTTTTTAATGTTATTTATTTTAAGTACTGTATGATATTATTTCGTTGAATACTACTTATAAAATTACAAATGTTAGTACCTCAATATAAAATGTTTTCACTAAAGACTATCAGAATTAGAATCTTGCAAAGTATATTAAATCAAGTATAAAAAAAAATATTTTAATGTATAGCTTTAGATAATATTTCCCTTAAGAAAAGAATATATAATCATAAAAATTGGCGACAGTTTAGTGCAGAAAAAACGTTTTGGCAGAAACACGATTGGTAGCCTTTAGAGCTATTTCAATGTTTCGTACGGATTGGTTCAAGGCCCCTCCAGGGTTCTGTAATATTCTCCGTCAAAGAACAGAGTGCAGTTGCTTTTAAAGAGGATAGTCTTGAATTTTAGGAGCGTAGGTGAGCTTATACTTAGTGGCCCCAGTCATGTAAACTTGTGAGGGAGCCATTTTCCCTATGCTCTATTTCTCTACGGCTTTTTCCCTATGCTCTATTTTTCCAATCATGTGGCATCTGCATTTGCTAAGTGTAACAACTCTGACGGGATATGACGAGTATATCGTCGAAAATGACATTCCACATTATGGGGCCAGGGATAGAACCATGTTGAGAGTTTATGAAAACTTTAACTGATTGTTTCCATCCTGTAAGCAGAAAACTTCATCCCAGAAGTATAAATGGTACTAGATTACTAACCAACATAGTTCCGAAAATACATTCCTCTCCATTTAAATGGACCACTAGGTATAATTTGTTTTTTGTTCCAAATTATATATCTACATGTTAATTAATATCTTTTTATGAAGCATCTACATGCAAAATTTCATGAAGAACCACGAATTTTAAGTTTCTTGTTTTCAAACGTAATCGTAAGGGCTAGAGAATATTTTGTAGGAATATTAGAGCTGAATCTCCTAAAATTAAAGACATATAAATAATTTTTAAAACTAATATCCAAAATTAAACTAGTTTAAAAACTATTTTCGAATTCTTCTACGGAGTCTTCTCCGAAGCCATCTTCTTTGATTCTTGAAGTGTCATAGCCAGTAGATTGCGTATCCTTATCTTCAATGTGATCTTTATTAATAAATGTGTTCGTGACCTTTTAAACAGCGCTTGTTGTTTTATACTATAGTTACATATGTTTTATCAAAAATATATATTATTGACTTATCTAATATCGTGTATTATTTTGTATCCACTTTTTTCATTTACATAAAGACAAATTGATTGAGTTCTTAATGAAAAATTGATTGAGTCACACTGCAAAAGATAAAAAGGAGTTCTGTGAAAAACAGCACCGATAAATCAACACCGATAAAAATAATTCCGTAACGCTAGTCTCTTCTCGTTTTCATTGATTAAGGAAATCCAGAAAACTACTCTAAAATATGCAGTTAGTTATACAAGGCATAAAATATGAACAAATGAAATGAGGTACCTACAGTAAAAATTATGGAATATGATAACACTGTATATAAGTTACGTTATACACATAGCCTATAAATATTGTTAACATACTTGATAATCCGAAGGTTATAATATATTTCCTGTTAATAATTACATAGTTTCATCTATTTTTATTTCAGACCATCATGTCATCGAATGTAAATATGTATAACGTCACAGCAGAAGAGTATCTCAATACACTAGGCGATAAACTGGTGCAGGAGAGTTCACTGCCCCATGACAAATATCACTTGGGGAAAATGATGCTTAAAACATTTAAGGAATACCCGAATCGAATTATGCAGGTATTTTTGTAAGAAAAAGTGTGCAAACTGAATAGATTAAAGTAAAATTTTCCTGATCAATATTTTATACAATCGAACATGAAACAGTGAAATTCGGCAAAGGTGTGAAGCACGCACAAATTTATGTATTAATAGTGTTTTGTTGATATTAATTAATTTATAAATAATAAAAAAAAACAAGGAGAGGTTATTTATTTTGTTATTAGAAATTAATAGCTATAATTTTTACTGTTGTAAATATTTTGTTTGCCATTTAAGATAAAAAAAGTTATGCCTAAAACATTATTAGAAGCAATGTGGTGTTTGTAATTATAACTTTTTGGAAAAATTGCATAAAGATTTTAATGAGGAGAAATATGTTGGAAGCAAAAATTATATTAAAAAAACCGAAGAACATACTTTTAAGACCCCCATTTCAATATGTTTTTAATTGAAAATGACATTTATAGATGATGGAAAAACGAACACTTTAGTGTCCATTATTTCTATTTTGTCTCTTATCATTATTGCTCAAAATGGATTTAATGGTTAATGCGTAACCATTGCCAATAACTGGGACAAACATTACTTTTCTTCATCCAATTTTTTCAGAGAAATTTATGTAACAGGCAAACCCGTATATACCGAGATGTTAGAATAAGTCGGGATTGAAATTAAATGAATGAATTTTGTGGAACCATTTTTGGTAGATGACTTATATTTCTCATCTTAGTCATCTTAGTAAATGTGTTGCCGATGAGTGACTTGCTACAGGATACAAATAAATTTATTCTGATAAAATGCTTTCTTCAGCCAATAGTAATTACTTACCTTTAGTTTGCTGTATTCATGGTGATAATACCCAAATATTTAATATGATATACGGTCCCAACCTACCTGCTGACATTATTAGTTTGCACATATCTTCTGCTGAACACAGACACGTTTTAAATAGCCCCTATACGCATGATCCTCTTTCTTCCGTATACAATTGCTCCTCGCTGACTTTTTAATATCAGTTCAGCTGGCTAGGAAGTGTCCCGCATTGATATTCATGGACTCTACATGAAAATTTGTGTACCTCATTAATAATAAATGTTTGCAAGTATGTCCTGCCCATTGCAACTTCAGTTCGCTGTTGTTAAGCGCTATGTGGATTAATTTCACACTCCGTCAGACTTCCTTCTTATAGATTTGGCTTTTGGCGACATCTCTCTCTCTCTGTCTCTATTCATTGTCTATATATATCTGTAGTCCGCTGAGCGTCTTTATAGTTACGAATTAGATCAACCATGAGCATCGGTGTTTTAGCGCGATAGGTCTGCACAAGAAGAGCTTATTCACTATAGACCTCCATCTTTGGCTTTTACGGAATCCGCGACAGTAAGACGTCGTTAAAATGCTAAGACGACTTTGTTAATACTATCCAGGCCATTTAAATTCTTATGCCAAAATCATTAATAGAGTTGTTTTTTCTAGTTAGATGAAACATTTTTACAGGTATGCTGACTTTTATTTTTCTGGGTACGATTATATGAGTTGAACATGATTTTACCGTTAAAAGATCATTCCGTGTGTTGATATAACTGAATTCCTTATCGATTTTCTGAATGAGGAATTTAAAAAAGCGCAATAAAAGCGTCTTACAGTCCGAAACTATCCTTCGTGTAGGATTCTTTTGAAATATTACACCTAAGTTGGATTTTCAATATGACTCTTTAAAATATAATTTTGAAGAAGTCTTTCTACACTTTCTGTTCAATTTTAAATAATATTTCATATATTTTTTACTTTAATATAGTGATAAACTTGTGAAAAATTAATAAAAAATATACTACATCTGCGAATGTCACATATGTTCCCATGTCCTTAATCATGTAAAATTCATCTGGTAAAATGTCGTTTTCAAAACATCATCATTATCGAGCGATTCAATGTTCGAATGAAATTTCATATAAATTTTCTTTAACATATTTATTAACTTACGAAAAAAAAATGGAATGGAATGGAATTTATTACTTATTGAAAATATTTGGATTTAATTTTGTAGAAATTCATTATTCACAATTAAATGAAACTACGTGATGTAGTATTATTTCTAAGTTCTTTACTACGACCTAGGTTTCGTTGTATTACATCTTCAGGTGGGAGAAAGAGAAATCCTTCCGCATTATTTATAATAGTACATAATTTAAATCTTTTCCAGATTGAAAAAATAAGCGGTAAATCGGAGAATATAAAGTCATTCCACGACCGCACGGTTCGTGCGGCGCTGATGATGCGCGCGCGCGGTCTTCGTGCAGGTGACATTGTGAGCATGGTCGGACGAAATCACCTCGATATGGCCGTGCCTTTTATAGCCTGTTTCTTTGACGGACTCTCTGCTTACGCTATCGACGAAGCATGGGCATACGGTAATATATTCCACAAAGTCACTATTATTACCACTATTTAATACCGATGTTAGGTTGTGCAATAAGGATTTTCTGTCAAATAATTCTTTATAATAATTTTTATGTTCTTTTGAAAACGAAGATTTCAAATAATCGCTTAACTTCATCATCACAATTCACAATTCTGTGGCCTACAATGAAGTATACCTTCATTGTGGGCCACAGAATTGTGACTTTTACAAATTTTAAATTCTTTTGAAAGCATTAAGCCATCGCGCATTACAGATAATGATAAAATATTTATCGAAGTTTATTTAAAGAATTATATTAAAATGCTTTCGTAGACGTATTATAAGTTATATTGTAATGCTAAAATTTCTTCAGGTTTACTAGATAATTTTAATATAAAAAGGTAATTTTATGAACAATTTTACTTGAAAGTCTTAAGGAATCCGGTTACATAGGTTCAAAAAAGTTTTATAAACTTTTGATTTCAGACGAAACCTAATCTGTTTATTACGAGTTAATGAATTCCCAGTCGGAGAACTTTTTTATTAACCATTATTTCGTCTAGAAACAGAGAATTTTGTACATAGTATTGACCTATAAATTAGAATATTCAATTTATAGTGGGTTGTCTTCTTATAATATTTTAGATAAGTATAAATTACATTGAATTCACTTGTTAAATTTTAACGGGAAGAAATTTGTGTGTTCATGTCATGTTATGAGCGTGACGCGCTTTAGATATACTATACCGTAAGCAGAGTACGACCGTACAAGAGAACTGAGAAGTGGCCGAGTATTGGTATTTTCGCGGTCGGGAGTAAAATTTAATTTCCCATCACATACCATGACGCACGTCATGTGCATCGACGTCACGCCAAGTATTCCGGAAAGAGAGCGCAGTCGATAGTGTGAGATACAGGTTGAAATCAGGAACATCATACAAAAAAGACACGTAGTATTCCTCATTCTAAACAACTTTTGTTTTGGAACGTGGTGAAAAGTTTATAAAAAAATAAGAGAAAAGAGGATGTTTACAATTGCTGTGTTTACAATTGGGTCAGGTTAGTGTATCTGCTGATTATGTACGAGCGAGTATATACTGTCTGGTGCCGTGTCTAAATAAAAAAGAAAATTTGATGGCATGTAACTCAGTGCATTTGAAAGGGGTCAAAAGTCTTTGGCGATCGAAACCTCTAACAGACACGAGGAAAAGTTTTTCAGACTAGAGAAATAATTAAATTTACTTTTCAATAATTTTAAGCCATAGAAATAATAAAATTTAATTTTAAAAGAGATATGTAAAATAACTAAATTTTACAAGTAATGCAGGTTTTCTTCAAATATGCTTGAAATACTTTACTTACTTTAATTAATACATATTGCGATCTTAATACTACGAGAAAAATCTCTTCCGGTTAATAAGAACAACAGTCCAGCCCCGCTCGATGAGTGGCCGAGAATCGAACACGAGTCCCTATATGCAGAACTTCGTCTAGAGCCTTACACCTTACGATCAACACAATATACCATGGTGACAACATTATTGTTAAATCGAATTTACTTTCTGTCGTTCTTTATAGCGGATCTCGACGATTCACTTCGGATCACACGACCCAAGTTAATATTTTGTCAGAACGCTAAGGCGGGAGACATTCAGAAAAGTATAACGGCGAACGACATTGACTGTGAAATTATTACTTTTGACGACAACAATTTGGGTTACGTGACGATACGTGAATTTCTCCAAGGCGTCAAAGATGTCAACGAAATAAATAATTTCAAGTAAGTTCTTTTATCATGTAATTTCGTTTCATTTTAAGTGTTTGTCATTTTTATCATTTTCAAAGGCAGATTATGTGTTGAACCTACATTTTTATTTGACGCGTACCTATTTTCCTACGCATATAGGCTAATTACTCTAAAACACGGTAACATATGTGCATAACTAATTTTGTACTCTATAATTGTAAGGAGCATTGTATTTTAACAGAATAAGTTAATTGCTTTTATTAAATAAAAAAATAATTATTAATTACGAATACAAAAATTTTTAAAATCTTTATAAACATAAATTTTTCATAACGAAATTTTATAGTGTAATATATCTTTCACAGGCGTGAAGATATGGTGAAAATTTAGACAAAAAATACATCATCTTGATTTTTCGGTATAATGTCTCTACGACCTCTCAAAAACCTTACTTTTGTCATAATTTCTAGTTCAATAGTTTCGAAAATAAGGCGTGGGATACATTTACGAGACTTCCAGAAATAATTGTTCTAAACGACACCTTAAAATTTAAAAAGAAAATTAATTTAATTTCCTTCATCTTTAAAATTTTTGTATTTTTGTGTATTAGCGATTAACATATGCGCAAGTTAATATGTTTAACTGTAATGTCGAATTTCATGCTTATATGACAAGCAGCTTCAGACAAAAATAATTGTGATAGATACGTGTGTGATCCGATAACGGTTTTGCATTTCCATTTGCCCTCATTGTCTTATTTTTTAAAAGGAAAAAAAAGATATTGGGAGATAATTACTTGGAATAAAGATGTGTTTTGAAACTAAAGATTTGACGTCGGAATGTGTGCATTTAGAATTCATTGTATGTTTAGGAAAAATAATTAAAGTTTTGAAGAAAAAAATAAAAATGTCTGCGGAAGTGAAAATAGCTTTATCTTTATATCTTTGTAAAGCTCCCAATTTTTTTAAAATTTGCAAACGGTTTATGAAAATTGGAAGGGATGAAACATCATTACGAAAATTATTTACTTACATATAATTCCAATTTTTCATTATTAAGTGAAGAGGAAGCAAACCTAGTATTTAAAAATAATTAATTTAAAAATATTGCAAACAAGTACACTAACGTATTGCAAAATGTCCTTACCATAAGAGTCTTAATGCGAAGTATCAATATGTCAATAATCTTGTAATGTCGGCGTTTGGAAAGGTTAACTCTTCTCATTAACAAACATCGCACTACCGTATAAGAAAGTTTTGTTCACAGAATGTGCTACCAAGTTTTGAAATAAACTACTCCGACATTTACGAAACGCTCAAATGAAGTTAGATGTTATAGGGAATACCTAGAAGTATAGCAAACGCTAGACCTCTAGGAATTCCCTTGTAATACCTAACTTCCTTTTCCATTCCATATCCTCATTCTTTTCTCCATTCCCTTGTATTTGTAGATACATGTATATGTGCTTATACATATATATCTACATTTACTTATGTACGTATGTGTACACATGTGTGCCTGTTTGTTGTGGGTGCGTGCGCGCGTGTTCATGTGTGGTGGCGTGCGCGTATGTGTGAATTGTGTTCTGTTTTGGACTGCGAATTCGTCATCGACTCGCACTTAATACCTTTGCAGCTTGTGTATGGAATTCGTAAGAATATATATATATATATATATATATATATGGTGCGGAAACCTTGATGCATGAGCAATTTTCACAGTTGGTCGATTTTCATTCCATGAAATTTTTTTTATATTAAATGTTAATAACATAAATGCTTTAACACATACAAACGCGCGCGTCCTCGCACCTACAAACGCGCGCGCCCTCGCACATATGCGCGCACACCGTGTGTGTGTATGTGTGTGTGCGTTTGCACGTCTGCATTCATATAGACACGCACGCGGCCCATACTTTGCACTCGAAAAACAATTTATATGGATACACACATATATATATATATATATATATATATATATATATATACATATATCTATATATATATATATATATATATATATGGACAGTAATATTTATGTAATAATGCCCATATAAATTGAAAAGATAATATTGCATTTTGATTTTTACGTGACACACTGATTTTAATATTTTTTTTAAATTTTATGATCCCTTTCCTTTCGACATTTAACTTAAATTGTAAAGAAATATTTTTTAATTTTATAAAATTCATTCTCTAGATAATAATTTCCACGCTTGTATATTTCAACAAATTTATAGGCCTGCCTATTTCGACACGACTAACACGACGGCCGTGATGCTCAGTTCCAGCGGCAGTACGGGTCCGTCTAAATGCGCGTGTATTACATATAAGGCATTCTTTCACCAGGTTGGACTCTTAAAGTGAGTATCAAATAAGCTTCTAACTATGGTAGCTTATATAACTAATTGGATCTAAAAAATAAAATCTTCCGGTGAGTGTTTGCGCCTCATTCTTGAACAAATTACCATTGGGAAGAAATCCCTTGAATGGGAACTATGAAGAAGCTAAGTGGAATAAACTATCAACAAAAAAACGTTGCCGAAGCCGTTTAATGCAAGCGGCACCGAATCGATATTTATGGGGATATGGTGGGAGGCCTATGGTAAGCAGTATATGTCTTTCATCTGAAGAGGATGAAGCTTATTGGTTAGAATATTTATGATCGATGTAAAATATTGTGAATTTCTCAAATATATTAAGAATTCAGAATCATTAATGTAGTTTCCAATAAACCTTAAATAAGCTTGGAATATTAAGCAAAGTAAAATATTTTTAGGGCTTTCTTCAATAATATCAATACCAGCATTTACGTAAAATTTTAAATCTATTATTCTTCAATTGCAGGAACATTCTCTTTCAAGTAATGTAATATAACATACTGGCAAAGAAAAAACAATTCAATTTAATTATTATCTTTAATTATAATTTTTTTTAAAAATTGTATAATTTTATATTTTTTAAAATTTGTTTATATTGTTAATTAAAATATGTGTGAGATAACATAATTTATTATTATACCAAAAAAGGAGTTTTTATATCAAATGATTCCTGAAAACAACGAATGTGATAGACCGATGGATAGCCTTATAAGAGTTCCCTTTTTCCTTTTAAGGTACGGAATCCTAAAAATGTATTTATCTTTGCTCTAGGTCGGCATTCCTTTACATGGGAGAAGACAGATCATGCTTACTCTTGTCGTCGCCTCCGTGGATTGATGCCGCTATCATGCTGATATCTAGCTGTTTATTCGCCTTCACTCGCATTCAAATATGTGATGAAGATTATACAGTTAAAGATGTTATGGAAATGATACAAAATTTTAAGGTATCGATTCAAATAATTAATTTCTTATACTGCTTCGAAACTGTTAAATTTCCTAAAAAGTATTTTTTACAAAATGAAAAAATCCTTTAATTATAATCAAAAGAAAGTAACGAAGGTATGAAAAAAAAAGGATTAAAACGTACTCAACAAATCTAAAATAAAATAAAAACGCACTACAATACGAATCCTGTCGAGGGGGGAAATATATTTTAATTATTCTGTCCGAAAATGTTAAGAGGTAATATCAATTTTTTATAGTTTTACTTTTCGCTCCTGCAAAATATAGAAAAAATGTCAATAGACCTCAAAATCTTCAGACGGTCCAAGTTATGTGCTTGGCAAATTTAATATTTTCTGTTCACAGCTTTGGTCACAATCGGTACTCATTTCCGATCATCATTTTATCTCTTACAAAACGAAGTGAATCCTGAGCCCAGGAAAATATCCCTTATTAATAACTTCGTGGATCGACTGAAAAGTTCTACTCCATTCCAAGACTTATTCATTCCGTACTCGTGACTTATTCATTCGGTATTCTTATTAATATAGTTTAGTTTAATCTGTGTGAGGGAAAAATATTATTGTGAGGCAATATAACAATATATTTTTAACTGTCAGGTTTGCTGTTGTTAAGAAGAGTTAAATACTTAAAAACATCAATTCCTAGTGTTTAGGATTAAACCCAGTTCCTGTTTTACCCTTAATTGTATTTAATTTTTGTTAATTAAAAATTTTAAAAATGAACCTTGAATTACTTCTTTTTACCAAATCTGTAGTTTCATGTTTATAAACATATTTCAATTACTGCAGAGGTAATAAAACTAAATAATATTATAAATACATTATTTGAGTAACGTCAAGATACTTCGCATAAACTACTTGTATTTATAATGGAAACCCCAAAAATTTATTAGTTTTGCAATAAGTTATAAACTGAAAACCGGTATCCATATATTCTTCAATAAAAACAATTTCCTAAACGCGAATAGAGTCATAAATTAACCTACATGTAGCTTTTTTGCACATGTGAATTGCAAACCTTTAATAAATCATGAACTATCCAAATTAGAGGTTCTTAAAGAGAAGCAATTTTGAAATTGTGAAAAAAATAATATTTACCTTAAATATAATATGTACATAAGTAGAATGCACACTTTTAATGTGCACTGAATAAAACAAATAAACACTTTTTGACAGACAATACACTTTTTTATTTTGAAATAGTGATCAGGGAGTAAAATTGCCTTAAATACAACATTTCCACACACGAATGTTGCAAAATTTTTATGACTAATGTATAACTAAAATATGGATTACCTCAAAAGCAGCACTTTCAAAATTTTGAATGAAGAGAAATTACCTTAAATGTTGTATCTCCATTGATATAAACTACACGCTTTTAACAAATATTGAATCACCCAGATATGATATTCAAGAGAAACAATTTTAAAGTCGCAAATGGATATTATAATTACCTTAAATATGGTCTTACCCCATTTTTAGAATCTGGGCCTTCAAAATAATTAATCTTATTAATGTACAATTTCTTTTAAACAGACGAATGTAAAACGTCTGGGTTGGAAAGTCGATGTGAAATTATTTTACAAAAATTCAAATCCAAAAATTGTTTGCATTAAAAACATAAAGGAACATATAAAAACTTAGAAAAATTTACGAGGTGTCACTTTATTTTCATAAAATTTCTAACATTGAAATAATAATCCTAAATCGATATAGAATAGAAAGAATATTTGTAATGTTTTGGTAAATTTATACGAATTTCATATTTTAAAATATTTCATTAAAAATGTAGATAGTTTGTATATTTTATACAGGTTTTTTTTATAATTTATTTAATGATTAGCGAAGAAATAATTAACACAAGTTAAACTTAAAAAATGAAAAATGGTACGTGAGCAAATATTTTCTGCGCCTGCCCATGAGAGTTTTAGTAAAAAAATAAAGAAACCTTTAAACAATATAAAATGTCGCACATGAGGAATTCTAAATACATTATTCTTATCACGATTAAACCAATATAATTTTTAGGCTTGTTCAGGAAGTGTTATCCTTAAATGATGTATGGAAATCTTATATCTGACTGTGATACGATATCTAAAAGATGATTATAACTACAGGTGAGTAGACAGACAACGATAGGGACAAATACAGGCTCTTGCTAAATTCGTCTCCCAAGTCATCTTTGATAGGTTCCTGGGTACAAAATAAGGGTATTAGCATTTCTTTTTACTTTTTATCCGGTCTTGAATAGTAATGTATGCGAGTATTATCTCGCAAAAAGGAAATTGGAACGTAATTTTAATGTGTGTTGTCATTAGGTATTTTTGTACTAGTTAAAGGACCAAATGTAATTAGGACTGAGCATACATTGAAAATAAAAAAAAAATGTTATTTGAAAATGAACCATTTCTGCCTAATAAAGGTTGAAATCAAAAAGAATTATTGACAAGTATTGTGTAATATTTTCCAGAATAATACTTGCTACACGAATCTACCAACAGCCTGTACAGAGTTTTGGGCTTTAAAAAACGCTTTATAGTAATCTAATCGATAATATATGTATGGTACAGACTACTTACCCTGTTATAATTCTTCATTTCGATGATTTTATTTTACAGCCAAAATGGTGTGCATTAACCCCGAGCCTAGGTAGGCAGCTACTGCGCGATACGGAGCGAGACGGCTACGATTTAACTTCCTTACAAGTGGCATTCGTAGTCGGCACTCATGTGACTGTTGATTTCCTAAAGGATCTAGAGGTGTGACGGGCAAAACTGGCCAAAAATTTTATTTCTTCTCTGGAAAATAAATAAATGCTAGTTCTGATGTATATCCAAATTCTTAAAATATTCTAGATTTTATTTTCTGTAAAGTATTCTCGTGCAAATTTTTTTCTAATGGCATTCACTTCGAGTAGTAGTTCAGAAACATAGTTTTCGGATAATTTTAAGACCTGAGAATATTATTTTAATAATTCTTCACACAAATTGTTTTTTTCAAGAACAATTTTAATATAGAAAGCCAAAATATTTATGCAGTGACTAAAGCGGTCGACTACGGTGAGTGAGTGATAACAAATTGGAAAGTATTCGTGAATTTTAGTAGCAAATCTAGTAAAAATTTGGACGTTGAAGTTCAGGTTCCTTCTTCCACGTATTTTCACACAGGTGTTCCATCGCCTATTAATAGCAGTAGTGGATAAACAATTTAGATGCGGATACAAATTTGCGTCATATTTTCGAAGTTATAGACTAATAATATATCAAATTTTCGTTTACTTCGAGTCTTGCTCTAGATGACGATTTCTTCGACTCTTAATGAATTACAATTGTTTTTTTATTTTTCAGAAAATTGTTACATTTAAAAAGGTCCATCAAACGAAAAAAATTTATCTTTTACCACCATTTCTTATTTTGTTCACTTTTGAAGTTAATTTTTGGAAGGAAAAAGTCACCTCATAGACCTCCTAATTATCGATTCGCTTAGGTTTATTTCGTAACAGCAATTCAGTTTCATTCCTAGCTATATTCGTAATAGTAATATAGCATTATCGTGATGACATCAATTACATTATTATAACTAACGTTTTTTAGTCAGCATTTTAATTAATATTTTCAATAATTTTAAATCACCAATAATCCTAATGGTGCTTTTCAGCTCGGTAAAATTATAACGTATCCATCTGGCATAAATTTTTCAGACATTTAAACGTTATTGCGGAATTTTCTGAACCAACGCCTAAACTTGATCGAATCTATCGATACTATATTCTGTTGTCAGTCTTTACCATCAACTGCAAATCATTGTTGCTTCTCCAATGGTAGCTGCTGAGGGAAGTCCCTTACGCAAGTCATTACTGAGACTAATAAGATCAACTCGTTCAGAATGAATGAGTTATAAATAGCCGCGCGAGATGGTCTTCATCATAAAATGTAAATCAAAATAAGACATAACTTTGTGGTCAGTTAAACACAATGAAAGTTACGAAAAAAATTACTCTATATTAGATTCATTTTCCTTTTTAACGCCAGACATCATTTGCTATTTATGAGTAATAAGCAGAAATTAAATAACATCCAAACTACTGCAAGTTATGGGGTTTTTCCATTAAATTACACATCATTGTAAGTTGAATGCCTAAAAATATCGCTGTACTAATTTTAAATGAATTAACTTGTCTATGAATGTTTCAAATAAATTAACATAAAATAATTATGAAAGTAAAGCTTCAGTCAAATAGTAATGCTTTGTATAGGTTTGAATGTGTACAAACACACAAACCAAACGTACGCAAAGCGTTGGTATTTTACATCACTTGCATTAAACTGTTGGCGATATTGTTTTAATTGAGCTTTAAATTTTAATGATTAGATTTCCTAGGAAAAAAAGTGATGTGTGCCCAATAATAGTTACCAGTATAATTATATTTCTTTCTTGGTAAATACCTTACGTCTTAAGCACTGACTCCTGGGTAAAATTATAATTCGATAGTTCCTTCTTCAGAAATCTTCTTTTTTTGCAGCTAAATTCTGCATATTTTTTTTTAATTTTATGGTTTTGTCTACAGCAACTCATAAAAGGTAAGGTGTTCAATGGGTATGGCTTAACGGAAACGTCTGGTAACGCATTCAACGTTGCTGACCTTAGCTTTGGTTCTTGCGGTACTCCGATTCAGGGTGTGCAATACAAGGTTATGACAATATTTATTTAATTATTCCCTAATTAATAATTCGAGTATAACTTTCTTATACAATTAATTATGAACATTTCCTTCAACAAATAATGTTTGAAAATAATAAGATTGTCAATTGAATAAAGTCAAAAAATATCAAACCAATACCTATGACCTAATAAAATAATTTATTTCAGGATCCATCATAAAGTTTCTCTTGGATATAAAATAAACATTTTTATCCAGAGAACTGAATATTTTAAATTATCTTATGAGTTTTGTAATCATATTTTTATATTATTTAATAACCTAATAGAAATCTGCTGATTTTGGTTAAATATTTGTACTTATATTACAAAAAAATATGTAGAGTAACATTAAATCAGAAAATTGAGCAGTTTTGCGACAATTGAAAAATTCTATTCATAAAATTTTGCTGTTCTCTTAGATATCTATTTTTTGGCTAGTTTATGTTTAATGCTTTTAACGAATTTACTCTTAACTAATACTGATAACTTAATCCTAAGATTCCTAAAATTTAAACTTAAAACCTAAACGTATTCGTTCATCTGGTAAACAAAATTATAAAGTTATTGAATCCTTTTTGGAGTATTTAGTAATGAAATACTTGATACTCAATTTTGAAATCGTATTTAGAAAGTAATCAAGTTATTTCTCATTATTAGTTTTTAAATCTTTTGTACATTTTACATTTTACATATTTTACAGATTTTATTTTGGTTTAAATCCAATTTAAAACTCCTGTCCATTTTCTACGTTTTTAAAATACAAATTTGTAAAAAATGACGTGATTTTTGTTTTTATTCGACTAGGCCAATGTTAACCAAGAATCTGGTTATTTTAACAATATGTATACGTATATACATATACGTATACATATTGTGGACTATATGTGTATTCTTTACATGACGAAAAACTTATATGCCGGTTACAAAGTGAAAAAATTTCTATAAGGCTACTTGAAAATATATATGTCTAATACATAAATATTCCGTTAGAAATAAAAATTAAAATGAAAGAGTTAAGCTAGGTTAATCATCAAATTACAAAAATAAATATTATTAAGGATCAAATTCTAAAATGCCTACACAACACAGGCAACAAAATAATGGAATGAAAGTAACAAAATTTGTTTCGAATTGGCTTTGTAAACATCTACATGGTTCGGCTTTTTCCTGTTAAGAGACAGAAATGGTTAAATATAAGGACTGGAAATCATTTACCAGCCTAATATATGGATTGATTATCATTAAATGTAAGATGGGATAATCTGTAATATTCTGCCAGAAGGGGAAATTAATGTAAGAAGCGACGAAGATACATATTTTACAATAGAGAAAAATTCTCACTCAATTGATTTGCCTTTTCCAGATTATAGATGTAAACAGCGGTATTGAAAATGGTCCTAACACACCTGGTGAATTGTGGATAAAAGGACCCATATTATTTAAAGTAAGGACATGTTTGCAGTTGATAATATTTAATCTTTATCAAAGAATCAGAAATTACAAATGAAATAATTTCTTTAATAATTGTTTCAATATACACAATTAAATGAAACTACTTGATGTAGTATTATTTCTACTTTCTTTAAGTTCTTTACCACGAACTAGGTTTCGTTGTATCACAACATCTTCAGGTGGGTTATCATGCCTAATACAACTTAGGTCGTCTTTTATCCTAACCCAATACAACGAATCCTAGGTCGTGGTAAATAACTTAAAGAAAGTAGAAATAATACTACATTTAATTTTTAATAATGGATTTCTACAAAATTAACGTCAAATATATTCAAATATTTCAATATAATAATTATTTAAATAATTATTTTTAACTAACCAGCAACTGACGTTTTGTATCATGGATAAGTTAACCACTGGATAGCGCATAAGAACACATTTGTATGAAAACCAAGCTAGCCACTACTCATTAGAGTAAACGTACCACGTGACACCGTTAGCCAATCAGTGCTTTGTCTCTTGGGGTAGCATAGAGATGTAGTTTGCTCGATACTTACGTATTTTCGATATGTTTTAAAGTAAGGGTTTTAACAAATTAAAAACATCGTTATATAAAAAGAAGGTTTTTATTAAATTATAATCACTATATTAACTTAATAAACTATTGCACGAAATAATGTTTTATACGTACATATTACTCCGTTATTTTGCTAATATGAATTTTGAAATTTACTGGACAAAAAAGGATAACATTTCTTGTCGATTATACAAATTTCAGAGAAAGAAACAATTTTATTAATAAATGCCAAATAAATCCATATTATATTATTAACGTGAATAGAAAAAAATATTTATATTGCCTGAACTGCCAACATGTTTGTTTACAAACATTCCTTTCTGAATGGCATAGAGTATACAATAATAATATAATATGTATTATTAATTTATTTAATTTATTGTATACATGTTTACAAACATAAGGCGTATTTATAGCTACAGGAGTAAGCTCTTCCAATCGACAACAAATAAAATATAATTATTAACTAGCGAAAAAGTTGATTGAAAATATGATAAGAATATATTAACAATAAAAGAGAACATAAAAATATTAAGTAATCGATAAAAAAAAACAAAATAAAATAAACAACTTTTTTTAAATAGCTATAAATACATCAAGCAAAAAATTAGTTAAAAGTTTAAATTTTTTTCCAATCCTGGATAGGAATAATAATTGGTAGGAAACCTCAGTACTCAAAAAAAGTAGTTTATAAACTACTAAGTTGAATGCGAAAACTAACTTCATTGGTTTGCGTCTATTTAGAAAGGAAAAAAAATATTTATTTCAAACCTGGTACGTTTGTTTAGTTGATAAGTAAGTTGATAAAAAAATTAGTAATTGTGATAGAAATTAAGAGCGTATTACTACTGACCTTTGAATAGAATCAATTTATTAAATATTTGTCGTTTGGTAAATGTCGGGTCATAATTTTTCGTCAAAAAAGTTAATCTGGTATTTAAGTATTTATGAATTATCGCTTTGGTTAAATCTATTAAATGATTTGACAAGGGATCTGTATCAAATTGGTGCGTTAATAAATCTTCAAATAAAGTTATGCCAATAAAGGATTTCAAAAGTTGTGACGTTATGAAACAAGTAGTATATTTAGGTTTGATGTGCTTACCATCGCTACTTTGTAAGCATTTCTTCAGAACCAATTCACATCTACGGCAAATCTTAATAACATCTTTCGAAGGATACATAAGATTACCTTTATCTTTTATGTTTATAAGACTGTTGGACAATGGTTGGGACGCTATAAGTGCACCAATACAGGTTTCACATTTTATGGTTTTTATTAAAGCATGGACTATGAAACCAGAAACATACTCAATAATTTTTTCAGAAAATGTGGATAGTGTTAGATATTTGATATCAAGAAGTAAAACATTTTCAAAATTATCGCTAATATTTCCGTCTTCGTCAACAAATTTATATTTTTCGGACGTCATATTTATTCTTTGTACCGCCGATGAACAATTTAAAATATGAATATTTTCTAGTGGAACGCAATTTCCACGATCACTGTTGGATAGCTGAGTGTGTGTTACAATTTTTTTATAAATAGTTTGGAACTGCCTAGCCGTTGGATTATTATTACCACCTCCATGGCATCTTATATTAGAAAAAATAGCTCGATGTGGTCTTGACTAACCTTATGCATAGGGAAATACGTTAATACAGCATCTTGGTTATCAACTAAATTTTCAAATAAAAATTTTGCACTTTCTATGCAGACGCAAAATCCTATGTATCCAGTCTTTCGATTGGTCTCTATTAGTTTAATACTTTTTATGATTTGACGCTCACAGATTCGTGTTGTAATGGTTTTCAAGTAAAAACTAGCGGATTCAAGAAGAGTCAAACAATCAGACTTATTTTCCTTGTTCATGGCTCGTTTATATCCGTATTGGTGAACTTTTGAATTTAATAAATCGAAAACGTCATTTATAATGTTTAAAAAATTTACCGTTCCCGAAACAGATGTGACTTTCAATGAAAGTGAAACTGGCGTCGCAATTATTTAGTAAAAGCGTCTCAGAAGCTCTCATTTTGCGACTCCCATTTAAAATTAAATGAATTTGAATCTGTTTCGGGAACGGTAAATTTTTTAAACATTATAAATGACGTTTTTGTTCTTGAAATGAATATGCTCTTTTCTTAATTTATTTGCCATATGGAAATTTTCTGATTCCTGTAACCTATTTAATTCTTCCAAAAAACGCCATTCAATCTTACTTCCCGTGTTATCACAAAATTCCCGATAGGCTTCAAAGGAGTTGGGAATTAATTTAAGCATGTGGCATGGATCCAAAAAAATTGCAATTGGTCTTCCAGTTGACGGATTAATGAAATTGGTCTTCAAATTATCTGGTTCTAATGAACAGCCTAAGATTTTTACCATAGATAAATTAGACGGGCATCCATCAAAAGTCAAAACTACTATTTCTATTCCTATTTCACTAACAGTTTCAATGCGATTTAAAACAAGTAAAGCTCTTTGGTTACCGCTTACACCATTCACCAAAAAATATCCAACAGGCACTTTCCAACTTGCATTAATTGCTACTAATAAAAAAACTAATGCTTCTTTAGCAACATCCATGCAATCACTTTCAACACCAGTTCCCAAATCTACATACCCACAAAAACGTTTCCCGTTAGGAATCCATTCAATCCTTTGTCTTAGAACCATCTCATCTATTACAAGTGTACATAATAATTTTGTTTTGGATTGTTCAGCTTTCAGTTTGATAGAAATGAGAGCTTCATTTGTGAATCCTGGTTTTCCTTGAATACTGCGGTACCATTTATTTAAAGTACGTGGTGACGGTAAACAAGTATTGAAAGTTTTACGTACATAGTCATACGCTTTGGCTGAATAAAAGTTCAGAGTCAAAGCAAATGATCTTAGGGCTGGGGAATATTTTACTTTTGGAATATATCCTTTACTTGACTTAAGTAACTGTCGCTTCATTAAATCCGCAGGCTGTACACTGACGCTACTAAGAATTGACTTATTTTCCTCAGTTATGAATGATTTCGATGTTAAATTTTTCAGCAACTCCTCCAAGTTAGGAATTTTTTTCTTTAACTTACATGTTTCATATTGCAGTCGTTTAATTTTTTTTAGTCTTTGCTCTGATGTAATCTTCAACTTCTGGATCGTTTCTGCCATTTTCTTTTTCCGTGGTGTATGAATTTGAGTATTGGTTGTAGGTAAAGGACTTTCCGTATTTAATAATATCGATTCTAATTGCTGGCCAGATGTTGATGGTATAGCAACCTTCAGAGAATTAAAAATCGTTTAAGAATAAGACTAAGAATTATACTTGTAAAAAGATGACTTCACAATGTAAATAATTGTCGTTAATAAATAAAGAATTCAAAAAAATCTAACATGTGCCGGTAGATATAGGGTTGGTACGGCAGACTTCAATAAATGCCTTCTCTTGTTTTGGCTTGTTGCTACTAAATGAGTGGCAAAATGTTTGGAACAAACGGTGCTTGATTTTGTTGGAAACTATGACTCGCATTGCCCAGCCACCTGTATCCATTTTTCTTTTCGGTGCGGGCAGTTCGGGAACCTAAAATAATAAGTTATATATAAGTATATAGTAACAAAACGAAGTATAAAATGAAATATAAGTATATAGTATAAAATCAAATATAAGTATATAGTAACAAAAGTATCGATTTGGTTATCGATAACGGCGCGACGCATCTCTAGTGGCGAAAAAATCAACAATATGGCGGAATCACTGCCGGCGATATGACTGTAACATACGAATATATACTTGCTCAAATAGTAGTTAACAGTGTACTTGTGAAAAGTAATTCCGTTTTTGTGAAGTGATGATGTAGTGCTTCTGTTTTGGCAATATTTTATAGCACAAGAAGGCATGGTTTATTTAATTTTGATTTAAAATTACGAGAAACTTTCGCTGTGACGTTCGTTTTCTTACTAAAGGCGCGTAATCGCTTTGCCCATTAATTGTGCCACCGCGCGGCTAGAAATTTTGTGTTGATGCGTTATCCAGTGGTTAACTTATCCATGTTTTGTATATTTATTGAAAACCCATACATAAAAAACCCTGGTCAATATATAGCCTTTTTTCAAGAAAGGGCTAAACTGTAAAAAATACACCCCACTGAAATGCTCATTTTTAACTAACCGTTATCGTAAATAATGGTATCATTTTTCTTACATAACCTGAAAGTAATGAACCACCAGTAGTATTAAAAATTCCAAGGTGTCGCAAGAATCTTATGTTCCCGGATACTAAGCGTAGGAATACGAAGTGGCATAAAATAAAAATGCACTTGGTCGCTTTGGAATGTGTTCTATGCAATGGTTAAAATTTATTTACAATAATAGTTTACATATGAATTAATTTTCTCTTAAATTTGCACCCATTAATCGAAGAGAGAAGCTGTTTAATAATTTAATGTTAAATATTGAATAAATATTACATTTGTAATAGGTACAGCAATGACTGAGCTGTGAGTCACTATCTAGTTTATATTCAGTAGGAGATCAAGAAATGTAATTAAACCATTTTTTTTATCTCAGTAATTTTGCAGTTTATCCCTTCTAGTCACGTAATTTCCTTAAACCTTTGTGCATATGCTGTAAATTATGTAAAAAATGAGGTGCCTTGATTATTTCCGAAAATTATCAATTTCAAAATATGAAAAGTATGGTTTTTGTAAGCCCAGTCAAAGGTTGAAGTAAAACTAGAGTGATGGTTCTAGGCATAATAAACTTTCAAATAAGCATCACTTTTTATATAAGTTGAATATAAAGTTGACTATGTATTTGCGAAATGAGAAATTAATTATTGTACATAGTTCAGTAGAAATATTAAATATTTTTAAATTAATAATAGCAAATGTATGTGTGCGTAACCTTCGCAAAGCAAGACCTACGCATGTTTGATATGTTTAAAAATAGTCCTTTACGGAAGATTTCAATTATATGTATTTTTGCGCAAAGAAATATTTAGCGCACTAATGATTTAGAACATACAATTGCCATTTAGTAAATATTAATTTCAAGAGAAAAAGAGTTATCCTTAGCATTTCAAACTGTTAATCATAAATTTTGTTTCTTCTTGAAAGATCTATTCGAGTTTTGCTGGAATTCAGCTGAAAGCAGTTTCTGTAGAACTATTTTTTGTTTCCCATCGAGAGCCTTACGCAAGACATACATTTTTTATGTCATCTTTAATTTACATATTTTTCCTTTCCCGCTACTTCTGTTTTTTTTCCTGGTACGTCCATTATAACGAGTACTTTTCAGGAATATTACGGAAAACCTGAAGCGACGAAAGAAGTTTTCTCCGAGGACGGTTTCCTCAAGACCGGTGATTTGGTATACAAGAACGAAAACGACCATTATTTCTTCGTCGAGAGAATAAAATTATTGATAAAATATAACACGCATCACGTAAGTCATTTTTTTGTATGTTTTAAAAAGCTCATAGTAATTTCCTTCAATCTACTCAGCAATATATCGATATTCAGATAATTTTTTTCCCAGTTTTCATATATATTTAATGTCTTAAAATATTATTGTAATTAGTTTTGATAATTTTTATACAAATTTCGATGCAGTTTCTAGCATAAACGACAGATATGCCAGCTAGACCTACCATTTCCTTTCACTTAGTTTGAAGTTATATTTAATATTTTCTTTGATGTTTTCATTGTATTCCTTTTTTTCTTTAAACATATGCTATTGTTAAGTAAATTATTTTTCATTCTTCCATATTATTGTCTTATTTTTTTTTTAACATTCTGTTATTTTTAGATTGGATCTCTTTGATCAAAATCGATGTTCGTTGTACAATGTTTCTTGTATTTCTTAATACTATGACGATCTATTTGAATTTTTTTATTTAATCATGAAACGAAATGTCGGAAATTTCATAGATTTTTAATGAACAATAACATTAGACTTACTAAGCGCTATAATCTAAAAATAATTGAGAAAATAATACCCCTTTATTCCTTGAGAGGGTTACAACTCTAACGTTAAAATATAACATTTATAAATATATATAAAAAAATATTTATTTTAATAAGACGGGTCGGTTCATCTTCAAATTTTCTTTATTACCTACTCTTTAAATAAATTTTGCTTTAGTTAGATATCGTCGGAAGAAATTCACGAAGTTATTTTAAATTTTCCCTTTGATTACACGCTAAAAATCCTTATTCATTCATTTACGATTTTTATCATTTTAATTCAAAAGTTTGTCATTTTGATATCACTTCATAGTTATCGTTACTAATTGTTTCCGCTAATTTTTGGTATAGTTGCCTTTAGGTAGAGATAACCAAAAAATTTTCACAGATCTTGTGTAGACACGAGCATTAATGAAATTACATTATAATAATATGTGAATTTAATTAATTTACAAAGATATCACCAGTTGAAATCGAGAACGTGATAAAGCAGCATCCAGGTGTTAAGAACGTAGGCGTGACAGCAATACTGCATTATATGTATGGCCAACTCCCGACCGCTTTTGTTGTTCGTACGGCACCGGACTCCGTCACAGAGGATGAGATACACGAGTTGGTTAGGAGTAAGTAATATAGCTACATTTTTATAATACCTTAATACGGAATGACCTCTTACTAATTATACAATATATACTAAGAAATTGAAGATTTGCACATTAAAGATTTGGAACGGATAAAATAACTAAAATATTTTGGATGATCAGTGAAAAAAGATAAAGAAATATTTCCGGACCCAGACTAGTTGTATGGAAACACCGTTATTTCAGTTTGCAATACTTCTTCATTCTTTTTTCATTGCAAGAAAACTAAGGTTCTTAGTGTATGAAAGAAAAGTCTTTTAGTTTCATATGGCTCGTAAACTTAGACTCTAATCGAATGAAATGGGTGGCAGAGAAAGAATTATGGTGCCATTTCTGATAATGAATTCTGAAAAAACGAACTAACTTAAAATTTTGGAACTATGAAAGAACCTTATATTAGTGAGTATACTGACAAACCAGGGAGGAAGCGGGCGAGAAATCAAGAGACGGACCCAGATGGCCAAGACTGCAATGAATCAAACTAACGCGTATGTGGCAGGATAGAAAGGTCCTCAATATTGTTGAAATGAGACTAGCTGGGTTCTGGTTTTCTTGTAGCTAAAAACAGGACAAAGTGGAGAAAGATTATATATATATAAATTCACGAACGTATTTCAAGGGCGTTAATTATAGAAATAAAGGAGAAAATCAAAAAGACTTTTCGGTCAAAATAATTAAAATAACAAATGATTATTTAAATCTATATTCAACATTAACAATAATGTAAATAATCATTAGTTATAAGACATAATTATTAGTTTAAGTTATAAGTTATAATCATTAGTTTAATTTTAAAAAAATACATTTGATATTACATAAGAAGGTCCTTTAAAAGATTTAAATGACAAACTGAAATTTTGTGATACTAATTTGATGGAAGCCCATATACCGCGATTCCAAAAAAAAATTAAAATTTCCTAATGTTATATAGCTTTTAATAGCAGTTTATATAAGGAACGAAAAATTAAAAAAGATTACATCCGTAAATGAAACTTATTCAGAATTATTCATCAGTGACACTGTTAAGAGTAATTATATTATTACCAACAGGTATATAGGCCTAGATTAATGTCAATAATAATATATAATAGACCATACTCCTATTATCTAAGGCATTATTATTATTAATATATACAATTTTTTCAATTTGTTTCATCAAGTATTAAAGAAAGACTTACATTTTTTATTAAAAATAAATTTTCGTCTTCTAATACGGGAATTAACTTCTGAATGTTAAAATATATATGTAATTACTTGACTCTATCCGCGACTTATTTAGCATGAAATACAACAATGCAATTTATTGGTCATCCAGAACATACATTTTCACCGTTCAATTTTGTATCAAAACCCGTTCGCTTTCCATAGTAATATCGGGATCGATTTACAAGTTGGAGAAAATGTTGTATGCTACTCTACGGGAAATATTTTCGGATTTGAGAATTCGTCATCAAAAACATTTATATGAAAATCTACTCACGATCTATAGTAACTTTTTGATCACTTTATAAACGGGGAAAATGTGTATATTATACCGCGGAAAATATTCCCTGATACGGAGAATTCTTCTCCGAACACTTTTTTATCAAATTCCATTCGCGCTCTGTAGTAACATCATAGTTCAATTTCAAAAAGGAGAAAATTGTATATATTATATTACGGGAAACACTCACTGATTTGGGAATTCGGGATACCCGGTTTGAGTCTATAAACTCTAAAACCTAGGCAAAACTACGCCGTCAAGTAAAAAACTAAACAATATTATAAAATATATGCTGTACATATAAATAAATAACTCTGCTTTGGTTATAATTTCTTCACATATTGTTTCAAGTATTATCTTTATAAGTTTACTCAATCTATATTATATTACTATGCCAAATATTATGTGAACATATTACAAAATTACTGTGTTTTAGAGTAACAACATGCATCTAGCAATCCAAACTATTAAACACTGACCATGTAAAATACGATTGAAGTTATAGTTATTAAATTTTATAAATTGACATCAATCTGTCAAGTACGAAGAGAAAATATTAAATATATCAGCGAGAAAAGTGCCTCCCCAAACTGGTTCAGTAAAATATCACTATATATATGATCGAACTTTTAATAAAAGAAATATGTAACATCTGTTTGGCCGCCCCGATTTAGTCTTTTTGGCAGATACTAGACAGAAAAAGCAGTATCGATAGAGTATCCGACTGGAAAACGTGTTGTATATATCGGTTAAAAGTCATTTTCATATTGATGATAAAAAAGCATAACAATGGCAGGAAAATTGCATTGTGTTTATAGTTCATAACCTTTGTCTTATCGCCTACCTGCATCTGAATAACATCCGAAACTCATTCGGTGGAACATCGAGAATATTAATTTCTTAAAGGCTAACGTCAATTCGATCATATATAACTACGGAACGTTCGCCAGCTAGCAGTAGGTACGTTGAACAGATAAATGGGATGGAAATGTGCGGTCGCCGCCATAAATTGGTAAACACCGTTCACCCGTTCGTAGTACCACGGTACAAAGATAAACTGGTAAGAAACTGGCACACTAACACATCTAACTCAAGTTTGAGTGAAAAATTTCAATAAACATAGGAAATATTTAAGTCGTTAAAAAATATCAATACCTAATCAAATTGTTTCATTTACAAAAGTCATCCTGAAATATTTAAAAATGCACGATGACAATAAGTATCTCAAAAAGCTGGTATGCACATTCCTTGGCTGCCGTGCGTAAAGCTATCCGAGCAGAATTTAACGATCGGTGGATTGATCGACATACACCAAGCCCGTTGCCTGCTAGGTCTCCAAATTTGACGAAAATAAACTTCTTCCTTTGGCGCTACATAAATATCTCTAAACTAAACAGGAGATATGTGAGAATGAAGTTGAAATGCGTTATCGTATAGATCGGTTATATTCTCGTACAATAGTATCATATCTAAATATTCAGTGTTAGTAAAATTACTTCCATGGATTTTAAGATAAAATAAAACAAAATATATAAACATCTACACACACAAAGAAACACAACAGGAACAAAACACAAAGAAGTATTAAATTCAAAATAAAAGAAATAGTTTTTAGAATAGCTGTTATATACATGATTTAAACACGAAAATAAACATATGCGTTCACACCTCCGCCAAACAGTACTAATACTGCTTATAAAAGTGACAATTTAACCCTCCGTTATTTCGTAGAGTACGAGTGCTTAGGAACCAATAAAATCACTAAGGATAGGAAGTTGCTATGTCTCCCTTTTTTTTGTTTGTCGAAAATAATTTCGTTTTGTATCATCGACTTATTTGGTTAGTACCTAAGATTTTGTGCTTACAAATAGTAGTTTGAAATTTAAGACGGTTCTGAAAAGTTATTGCTTTGTTTGAAATACGTATACTTCTAGTGTCTGCCATAGGCTTATTATATTGTTTATTAAGAGATCGCTCACATGAAGCAAAGCTAATCAAGTCAAAAGTAATATGAAGACCATATTTCCATACATCACTGTTATAAACAAAGAAGATTTATATTTATTTAAGGTTTTATTTCGTTTTTAAGATCCATACCCTCTTTTTTCAAATTATATCTTAATACTATTTATTGTCAAGTGATTATCAAACAATTATATATATATATATATATATATATATATATATATATATATATACATATATCCATATATATATATATATATATATACACAGTGTAGAATATTTATTTAGATAATTACGTATTTACAATTAGGTAATAATAAAAACGTGCGCGCCCTTACAAAATTACTGCCCCAGCGTGCTATCGACTTCTAGACGGTCATTCGATCGACGCTAATGGTTTTGGAGAGAAATAGCTATGTCGCTGAGGTATCATCCCAAAGAGGATGAAATGAAAGGGAGACGCCGTACAAAGTGTGTACGCGTGTCTAGTTTTCGCACCGAATGTACACACTTTGAACACATTCAATATGCCGATCGCCACCTCACCACCAATAGAATATTAGTATTGAATATATTTGGCGTTAATTTTGTAGAAATTCATTATTCACAATTAAATGAAACTACGTGATGTAGTATTATTTCTACTTTCTTTAATTTCTTTATCATGACCTAGGTTTCGTTGTATTACAACATCTGCAGGTAGGATATTAGCAAAGATTAACTCTTAGGAACATCCAACAGCATTTATATGTTTCAAACACAATAGCGGAAGCCGAGTTTGTGCCGCTTTTTCCACTGTTTATGTTAGTGAGTTTATTGCAGGGGCGCGGTTTAGGTTTTATTATATTTCCGAGAGTTATACGATATACCAGTATTTTAGTGAGGGTAACATATTCTATTCAACAACCTCACATAATAACAACAATTGAGTTTTTTAACAATTGAATTATAATTTAGTATATCCACAGAAGTGTCGTCAAATGTAAACTCTATTCCAAGTAAAACGGAACAAATAATGCTAATAATAATAACATTTTAAAATGAAATGTCAACGTATGAAATTACTTTACTATAATAATAATACAAAATGTAAAATTCAGAAAAGTAATAAAAAAAACAATGTTGATAGTGGATTTAAATGGAATGGTAATTATGAAATATTTATTTATCAGCTAATGCTTCGAACACTGTATAAGGTTTTCTTAAATCTATAAAGATGTTCTCTACCTCTGCTCTGCAAATTAATGCCTTTCAAAAATTTAATTGTTGCAAGCTGTTTGCTATAAAATGTGGTACTATTGCACATGACAATTTTTGAGACCTTAGACAGACTGTGCTTAATGCTTCTAATATTATATTTGCACCTAATACCGCATTATGTTCATCAGTATTTAAAAAAAACGTTGTTTACATTTACATAAATACTAGGCATATTCATGATCTTCACACTTCGTAACATCTTTGGGTTTTAGACCTTTAAAATATCTAATTGTGCATTTCTGAAGAATAAATATTTTATTAGAATCTATTGCAATACCCCAAAAACGCAATTTGTCATATTCTGAAATGAGCAAAATAAACTGCCTTTGCGGTGTCTACCCCAAAAAATTCTACCACCTTCTTTACGACGAATGTCGCGGCATTAAGTTTTTGAGCTGTCTTTTAGATATGAAAGTTCCAATTGAAATTTTCATCTAGAACTACACTTAAGAATTTTAATGTATTAATTTTATTTAGAGGTAAATTTATCAGTAACTTTTTGATCAAGTCGTTACCACATTTTAAAACGTATAACATTTGTCTTATCCATATTCAGTATTAATAATTATTGTCTTTGAACTATTTATTTAACTTGCTAAGAATATATTTAATATCATGAGAAAAGTTTTAATAATAAGAACTTTTTGTAACTAAAGTCATATAATTTGCTAATATTTTGCCCTTCACTTTTTGAACACTTCTTGAAAAGTTATATTACCTTCGCCAACTTTATGAGATTGGGGAACGAGCCGTGAGCACGCAAACGTTGAAAACTGACCACTGAAATGTCTGGTACTATAATATTTTCTACTCAGTTTAATGAAGCGATTCACATGTATAAATAATACTCACGTTTTTTGATGCACTTTATTTATATTTGTATAGTATACATTCTGTACCCCAAACTGAGCAGAATATATTGTGATCCTTATTAGAGTCGACTTAGGGTAAATAAAGTGACTTTCTTCCTTGAGAGCCTCATTGCTACTTGCCTGTTTTTTCTCTGTATTTTCATAGGTAATTTGTTGACTGAAATTATAAATTTTTGATCTCGATCACAGAGGCCGTTTAAAATCGGCACTGTGTTAAATACACAACAAGATTTTTTTTAGTTGACGCACCATTGACCATCGTTAATTACTCAGTATCAGTGAGAGATGGTAAAAAATTATGGATGCATTAAATTTGTAGTTAAAATCAGTTTGAAAAATAATAACGTGTTATTAATAAACGTGTTAATAAATGTAATCGAATGTTGAGTATTTCATAATTATAATACCTTTATATTTACAGAAAACTTGGATTCGACGATATGTTTACACGGTGGCGTTAAATTTGTGGACAAGATAAAGATGACGTCGACTCACAAAATTGATCGAAAAAATCTCAAACAAATTGCTGAATCCATTGATGTATCGAATCTTAAGATAGGGGAATAATTGATGAATAATTGAACAAATAAGAAAATCATTAATGTGTTTGCTAATAATGTTTTACAAAATTACAATATATCAAATCAATTAAGAAAGTATTACAGTAAGGGTTGTCTATATTTTAACAATTTTGAAATTTTTTGCCTTGAATAAATAGTTTTTTTTTTTCAACTTAAAGAATTGAATCTCATATTAGTAATCAAATAGAAAATATTTCGAAATCTACCTTCCTTGCATGGACAGTAACCTGGCGCAAATGATTAAAAAATCGATGATTTTATTCATTTATTTGAAACCAACCGTCGCAAAGAATTCATTAGAACAAAATAATATATTTAACATTCAAAGCCCAATTATTTAATGTAACATATTTAAAATCTAACCTATTGGAGATAATATTATGACACACAAAGTATATGTTTTAAATTAATAAATTCTTAAGGGGAAAGTCCCGGCAATCGAAACATAAATAAGATTTTAATTTTTTTGGCTCGTCAAAACCTAAGAAAATTAAATTGAAAATTGTTGATAATAAAATTAATTTCCAAGGAAATGTTTTTCAATTATTATAAACAAAAATTATAAATTTATTTTATCACACATTTTAAATATTATAAAGTAAGGTTACATATAATATAATATACCTGCCAATAAATGTATTTATGGAATTTTTAAATGAATTAAGGTGTATTTTATTTCTTAACAGACCAATAATTTTTTTGATAAAAATTATATTATGAAAAATTATATTCATTTATAAATTAAAGATTAAGTAATATGATATGTTAACATAATGTTCGTAAAAGATGAAACTGGATAGAATAGATTTTTATGAAATTTTCATTAAAACCAAAATGAACATATTTTTTTCTTTGACGACGGATTTTGATTTCCAATTTTTAAAATATAAATAAAAATTTATTTTTTAATGATGGGTTTCAATTTTCCATTTTTGAAATGTAGGAGTTTCTTTAAAATTACTCGCAGCTTTATATTCTGAAACATCATTTTCAGTAGTTTAATCTCCATATTTCAAAGAAACTAAACAACAAAGATTATTCATATTACATTCCACAAAAGTTACTGTTGCTTAGCCACTTCTTCAACTAGCAAATGTCATCTCATTAAAAGAGAAAGGACGCCATTGTAGAAGACATTTGACAAGAGTAACCGAACATCAAAACATTCGTATTTTGAATTTTGAATCCATTTAATATTTTTTTATTCAACTTACAAACATTGAATTCCCTTAGGGAATGTCAATTATAATTTTGTAAATAAAAGAAGAAACAAACTTCAAATTACGAATCTATTACACAGTGCAAAAACTATATAGTGTATATATATATATATATATATATATATATATATATATATATATATATTTATATATATTTATATATAAATATATATATATATTGATTGAATGATGAAGTGAACCGATGAAGTTCACTTCATCATTCATCAGACCATTGATGAAGTGAACCGATTGCTCACAATAATTGTTTTGGTATGTAAATTTAATATATATAAAGTTTTGAAACTTTGCTTCGTATTTTCTAGGATTTGTTTTCTCGTAATAAAAAAGACGATACCTTTATATGGTCACTTTTTTGCTTGTGCACGGTCTGTCTTCCTATTAAAGTCCTGTTTCTCAGAAACTTTTCGAGTTATTAATTTAAACTTAATATCATATATTGAACCCTTTATTTATACGTTGTTTTAAAAGTTTCCAATTGTTTCATTTACGTAACAAAAATATATAATTGTATTTAAAATGATCTCCTTTTGATTACTAGTCCTATAATTTTGTGAAATCTGCTGAAGGATACTTTGTGATGTTCAATTTAGTCTAAACGATCTCGATTCTTTTATATAAGTTATTTGTCACATAATTTGGCTTGCTTTTGGGCTCCCACATTACACTGTTGGTTCACTTTTTGCTATTCTCATCCGTTTTATTCTTTGTTATGAGCTTTTCTTCCATTTCTATTCTATTACTTCCTAGGACTGATGAAAATAAATATTACGGAGATATTTGCATTCATGAACGAAAATTATAGCTTTTATTAAGTTTTTTAAACTCCGAAGATATCGCTAGTGAAGACTGAGAATCTGACAAAGCAGCATCCGAGTGTGAAGGTAGTGGGTGTGACGGCGGTGTTATCCTTTTTACCGCTTGCATCTTTCACATTACGCCATACTCTATCCATGAAGAGCAGAAAAACCAATTGTTTAGAAGCACGTCACGCAAAATACAGTTTTAGAATAATGTAGAATGGTATATATCAAGTAACGAAGGGTCTTCCCAACAATACGAGGGGTGTACACGAAAAGTAGAGGCTATTAAGGATTTGAAAGAGTAGAACAAATAAAATTGTTTGAGGACTAGCGAAAAGAAAGATTAAGAAATTACAGGCTCGGGCAGGATGCATAGAGCCTCTACTACTTCAGTTCATAAAATTTTCTCTTATCTTTCGTCAAAGTAAGAGAATTGAAGCATTTTACTTACAGAAAGATAATTCAATCTATGTTATTATATGGAACGAAGCTATTTATATTATTTTTAAAATTATTTCTAATAATTTCAGTTTTTCCATAATGACACATTTTAACCCGGCGTCATTGTTGCTGGGTATCTAATACCCGACGCATTTTAAAACGGTCATAACTTTAAAACAAAATGCGCGCGTAAATTGTCCGTTACAGTAGCTGCGGTTGTTGACCTCTTTTCGCGTATTCACTTGTCTATTTAGTGTTGCTGCGGCGACGACGGAGTTTACACGTGTATAAAGAGCGCGCGGGTAAGTTATACCCGGCCACAATGGCTATGTAACATTTATATAGACAGTTTGTTTGTTGTTTTTTATTGTTTATTGATAAATTGCATATGGTTTTTCACAGTTTTATGAACCATGTCTTATGAAAAAGAACCAAGTCGACTCCTAGCCTTGTTTGAACAAGCTAACGTTAGTGACAATGAACAGTGCAGCTCAGACGATGAGGGTGAAATCGACCATCTTTCAGAGCGAAGTCAAGGCAGTGATACGGAACAAGAATGCAGTGATGATGAGCAAGAAGCAATTATTTCAACAAGTAACCAGCAGTTTTATATTGGTAAAGACAATTCCACCAAATAGTCTTCGCAACCACCTCGGACCAACGTTCGCACAAAGTCAGAAAACATAATATTACAAAAACCTGGGGTAAAGCTTATTGCGCAAAATGATAAGACTGAAATAGAGTGTTGGAGACGCTTTATAACTAATAATATGCTGGAACAAACACTTCGTCATACTAATGCTAAGATTAAACAGAGACAATTGTCTAACAATAAACAATCGCTTCAGTATCTATTGAAAGAGACAACTATAGAAAGAGACAACTATTAGCTTTGTTTGGCTTGTTATACTTAGACGAACTAAATCGTTCTAATCGCCTAAGCGTTATAATCATTCTAATCAGTCTAAAGTGGTGCTGGTATTGTCTTCTCTTCATCATGACCAAAACATTGATCCTGCTAGTGGTGAAAAAAGGAAACCAGAGATAATCACATTCTATAATTCTACGAAAGCTGGCGTCTATGTGGTTGATGAGCTCTTTGCTACCTATGATGTATCTCGAAACTCTAAACGCTGGCCAATGACAGTATTTTATGCGGTCATGAATGTAGCTGCAATAAATAGCGTGAATATTTTTCGTGAAAATAATAACTCGAAAAGAAACCGACTTGATTTCCTTAGAAAACTCGGTCTATCAATGCTTGAAGGTCATCTTCGCGTGAGAAAAAATATGGAGAACTTACCGAGAGGCTTACGTAAACGTATTCACGAACAAGTTGGTGAAGTTATAACCTACCCTCCGAATAAACTTCAAAAACATACAGGCGATGCAAACACTGTCCTTCTGCCAAAGACAAAAAAAACTAGGCATAACTGCAATAAGTGTAACAAGCCTATTTGTATGCAGCACCTTATTCCATTATGCCAAAGTTGCGTTGATCTCGATATCGAATAAGCCAGTATGTTAGTAATAAATAAGCTTTGTTATATATAGTTCCTGATTTCATATTATGTACTAAAGAAAATTTTATGTTCTGTTTCTAAATGTTAATTATTTTTTATTTTTGAATATATTTTTAAGTTACGTTCTAAAAAAATGATCTCAGAATAAGAAGATCTAATTTGATGATAATTTGCTCATTTTATGATAAATAAATGTTTAATTTTTATAAATAATGTGTATAATTACCTATTTCCCTAATAAAGAAAACTAATATTGACATAAGCTTGATTCAGTGTACAATAATGCACATGGGTACAACTTACCTGGCCACAACGGCTAAGTTCTGTTTAGTAGCCACAATGACGCCGTGTTAAATAAGAGGAAAAATTAAGGTATAATTAAAATAATACTAAGAATATAAACAGATTAAAACATCCGAAATATAAATTGTATCAGTGTTACGAGAACAAGTGTAAGTACACATGTACAAAAGTAGTGAGTATGTCCTTTCACTTGTTTTCATAACCCTGATATAATATTTATTTCCGGCGTTTTTTCCTTTTTTCTTTAACTTGACGGGGAAAACCCTATTTAGTGTAAAAAACAGATTTATTTTCCAACAGATTTTGATTGTACTTTAAATCTTTGTTCTGATTTTACAAGATTATTATCAGCATTGCTCGAAAAACTAACGTAACGTTATTTGAAAAAGATTTTAATAAATTTAGAGTAAGGATCAGTTTACATAACGTTGAATAGCTGAATAATTTTTGCCATTAGTTAAAAAGAGCTCTACTGACATAATAAATTCAAGCTAAAGTTTGGTTAAGGCTACGATTAATGAAACCAAAACGGGTTACTAAACTAGTTTCTTAGTTAACTAAGTTTCGCGAATTGATGTATTATGCGTCGTTGTTATTCGACGGGAAATATTTATAAAATATATTCCTGGATATATTAATAGGAATAAAAGTTGTAAAAAGATGTATTTTGGAACACAGGCTATAATATTTCAAGATCGATTTAATATTAAAAAAATGTTATCCGGATCCAATGCACAATTGTTACAAGGTGATTTAATATGATTTCCTATTCCATAATAATTTTTATTGTTCTAACAACCCTGCCATGTGATGTTTCCACTAATATGCCGTCAGATTAACTTTATAGTCAGATGTTACATACATCTTTCATCTGTTTGATTTTGCGGTATTGCCAAGTATACGATCAGGAATATATTGCTAAATACAATTTACAAAGGGTCCAACTTGGCACACAGGGTACTGCATATAGTTTATATGGCTAAAAAATGGTATTTATTCTCATATTTATTCCGTTAATACATGGTAACAAACATCTAACGATATCTACTGAACAATACGCAACTTGTAATCCTTAAGCGTTATTGTTCAATACTAAATTTAATGAATAATATCTCAGTGAAATTACTTTTGCAAATACTGTTTGAAACAGTTATTTCCCGACGTGCTACCAGAACGCGACAAGTGCTTCAATGACAAAAATAGTTTCCTCAATTTACAGTCGAGAAAAATAGTTTCCTCAATTTACAGTCGAGAAAAATAGTTCCCTCAATTTACAGTCGAGAAAAATATTTAATCGCTGGCAGTTTGTTATAGTTCGCAATCAAATTGATGAAAATAATCACCAAATTAATTGAAAAAACAAATGTCAGAATGTCAAAAATAAATTCGTAGCTGTCAACCATTCAAACAGCCTGTCTGTCAAGCCTGAATATCGGCGACTGGTTTACTTACATGATTTATTCTTATTGTTTCTTCTATTTTTTAAATGTTTTTAATGTCCTAATATTATAAATGCGAAAGTGAGTTTATATTTCTTTTATTGAACTGTCTTGTTTCTTTGCTTCGAAGAGTAAGTGGGAAATTTTGTTTATATGCGATCTGCGAAAAAGGAACGTTGAATTATCTTCGCATAAAATATATTTATTATTCGATTATTACAAAACACCCAACCATTTATTTTTTTGTTTATGTATATATCAATTTGCTTATTACAGGTCCCTGTGGCTAATGAAATATTAGTAGTAAGAGTCACTGAACGATAGACCGATTTCCGTTACCTGTTGTTTGTTAACATCCCGAAAGTTTTTTCTGCTATATGTAATCTTTTATTAACTGTCTAGTGATATCTTATCGTAGGTAAAGAGGTTATAGCATTTTTGCGTTTATAAAATTTTCCTTCTTGTCCTTTATATATCTTCAGTTATAACATATAAGTTTTATTCTATGATAATTTTATTGCAATAAGTAACAAGATAAATATTAATTTTATCTAGTTGAAGATATTCCAAAGCTTGAAACCTTCTATGCAAATAAGAGGAAAGTTTTTGTAATACAGATAAGTTGCATAGAAAAAGAAAAATAAGAGAGTCAAAAAGAGAGTAAAAAAAGGCTCTTGCTGAATTTTACTCTTGCATTGTTTATATTTAAATTATATCGACAAAATAAGTATTGTTAAAGAAAAAATACAAAAAATATGTTCATTAATCTAAATAAATTTACTATTAGATAGGGTGATTTTTCGATTATAAAAATTAATCCCTTGAACTAGGCTGTAACTCTGCTGTGAAAGGCTGGTGACACTTGCTGGCTAACGCGAGAAATGTAGATCATGCTTAAGAGAGTGGTATTTAATAAATAGTAATTTCAGAGCAATAAACACTAAGAACTTCCACTCTATAGTCGAGGAGAGGTTTGTCTACATAATGCCCAATTTATTCTTAATATATTTAATGTAGTGTTTTATATATTTTTGTACAGTACTATTGTCTTATAATTGTTTTTTCCTCAGTAAAAAATCAATAATTAATTATTTTAGATTTCCATATTGCTTTCATTGGAACTTGATATTATTAGCAATTTACACAGAAATAATGTAATTTATCTTCATAGATAAATATTAACCAAGACATGAAACGATAGCATATTTTTTACTTAAGGATAGAAGCGCTGGCAGATGTTTAAATTTTATAATGACACCACGAATTTTCAACATCACATATTGCATCTAACGATAACTAGTACCATCAAATATGGCTGTAGATAATTTCGGAAATCGGCGTATATTAGAAAGAAAGTTTCAACTGCTCGTCATTTATCTCGATGCTCGATGAGACTGAAATGGCAAGGATGAAGTGTTATTATTTTAGAAGCTATTATTTTTGCAGTGTTTTTATTTTAAAAAACTAAAATCCGATAACGAAAAAAAGCTTTAAGAAGTTTTGCGCGCGATGAACTAACAAGAATCTTAAAATTTAAAATATTAAAATGAAAAATATTACTGACAATAATGTTCTTTTTTCTCGTAGTTAAAATTCTCACTGCCGAGCACTATTTGTTACTATACTGATTTTTTGTGTAGTAAGTCTGATTTTAGCTTTGAAAACATAAGAAATAAGTCGATGTTTATTCGGATTCTCGAAATAATATGTACCGTGTATAAGAATTTTTATGATTAAACTTGAAAGCGGATGACGTGTTACAAGGCAGATTTGTGTGCAGGTGGAGACATTGTTACAATTTTTCTTCTAAAAAATTTTTCTTAAATGTGTATTAAAAATTAAAATAATTGCAATTTCATTAAAAGTTTTTTTTGTAATTCTAGAGAATATTCCTTTTCTGAATGACTCCATTTTTGATAATTCGATGGTAATTGCATTATTAAAGCAGATTTGTCTGTACGTCTATACATAGTACAAGGGAATGAGATTCAATATATCTGCGTTTCTCTTCAATCGATGCCGTGCAAGTGAATTGAGAGCGAATATATAGTTTAGTCATTAAAGTAACAAATACTATGAAAGCTATTGTATAACGCAATAAAATTTTAACGAAGAAAGTGGTATGCTAATTACCATGAGCATTATTTAAAATGGCTGAAAATTATATAGTTAGGGTAACATCACTAAAATTTTCGTAAGAATAATAAAACGTAATAAAAATATTTGAATAAAATACAGTACCTGGAAAAAACATAAAAAAGTATGTTGAAATATTTCACCGGAAGTCAGTGGGATTTAATGTGTCCAAAAAGAATTAAATAATAAAAAAGTTAATTACTAATGAAATGTCTTCTAATTAGTTACATATTGTTATTGATATAAATATCGATAAATTATTTGTATCAATATTTATATCGATTTATAAATATTGATACAAATAATTGATCGAATTGTTTGTATCAATATTTAAACGGTCGCAAAATACAGTTTTTTTATTAATTGATAAGCAAGTTAATAAGTTTTAGATGTCCCTGCTTTGACTGTTTTATATACTATTATCATTTATATATTGCTAGTAAATTGAAGGAAAAATGCGTTTGAAACGATTTTTTCCTTCATTTTAACCTGCTTGTAGAACTTCTCCTAATTAAAATTCTCCCAAGCTGTCATCGAAATACTGATATCTGAGATTCTTATGTAGATGATATTTATTTCTAAACTACTATACAAAACTATACTATAGCAAAATCGTATAGCATAATATTTTATTATTTAAATTTATCGAATAAACAAATGTATTTTTGTGGATATAACTAAATTGTAAATATCTTTTTATGTCGAAGCAATCTTTTAAGAACCATGAAATCTAAAAAAATCATATAATCTCCACGTGACCTTCCAGGAAACCCTTTGCTGTGGATGGCGACGCGGCGCTACCAATTCAACACGCGACTATTCCTTCCACGATACAGCATTCAGCAAGGCCGACCTTCTGCATGCCCATACCACACCACGTCGCACTCTTCACCATTACAAAGCCGACAAGCCTGAGAATATCCACGTGCTTAATAAGGATTATGCTAAAAGCAAACTGTGCAAGGAAAATAGCTGCGCTAGAACAAAGTAACATTTTTGATGAAACATAACAGCGGAAAGCAGCAGAGACAGGACTTAGAGCAAAACGATAATAGCAATAGAATGTTGGCTTACAAAAATGACTTAGAAGCCAACTGCATCGAGTAAAAAGAGACATCACGAAGACTAGTTCTAATAAATCCAACCTAAGCATCGAGATTTACGTACCAACGAAGGGAGACAATGGCAAGAAAGAACTCCTGGCTGACGACCAGCACGAGAAGGATACGCATCAGGACTTAATAACCGTAGTTGGTAATTGTGCTGGTGAGAATGTGAAATAGGTGTATGAGGGAATGTGTTGCAGCGGATACTGTAACTTCCCTTAAAACTTAAGGAACTTTCATTGAAACATGTATTTAGTAAAATGCTTAAAATAATTTTTGGTTTCAAAAACAAACCGTAAATATTTTCTTTGAAATTGCAGCGAGAGTAAGAGTATTGTCGTTGAGATTCAAGAATATTTGGATATGAGTTTTATATGCTCATATAGGGTGTAGAATAGTCTTCAAGACTATTCTACACACAGGTTATGAAATGAGAAAAATAAGGAATCAAGGATAAACGGTTTTACTATTACTATGATTCAGAAATCATCAAGGAAACAAAGAAACAAAAGGTTATGACAGAAAGATAAATAAATATTATTGCTAAGTTGACGTTGAATTAGTCAATAAATAGTATTTTTACGCACTATATAACCGCAAAAAGTGGAAATTATTTTTTTTAAGACGTAAGTAACTCAATCCATGGTCATAAAAGTAATGCGACTGACTCTCAGTTTAATTCTAAATCTATTGGCCTCTTAAAAAATGGACACATATATTCCTACGAAAGTAAAAACTGTGTTAATTGCCTTAAATAATAAAAAAAGACAATCTTGTACATCATAAACGGCACTTTTTTCACGTTGCTAACTAAATGTTAGAATTGGTCTTTTTACGGCAAAATGACAAGTGTTATGCCAGTTTTTATATCGCAGCGTATAATTTTCGAATAATGCTTGAAGTAAAGCAAAATTGTCAATAAATGTTAAGCCGCTAGTGTGGTTGATGTAAATAATTATCAACATTTCATATAAAATATATGTTTTGAAATAAAATATTATTTACTCACATGAAAAGTGGCCATTGAGTATATTTTTAATTATATTTTAATGTATCAAAAATGAAAGGTCTTTAAGCAATAAAACAAATATTTGCTTTAGATTTTTTGAAAATATTTTTAGTTTTCAAAAGAATTCTTTGTTCTAAGCGCATAGTAATGCTGGCACTTGACAGAAAACCAGGAGAACCAGCAAAAATGAAGTAAAAACATACTTCAACGGAGAATATAGGCTAAACCCATGGAAATCACATTATCCCATGGAAATCAATTGCACCTTAATAAAATAAAATTTATTTTGTTGTAAAGAACATATTGATATAAAAAAGGTTACTAGATTAAACCGGGAGCGTAAGAAAATATTAATGATTTAACTAAGCGATGTCATTGACGCTCGATTATTATTTTTTCACTGTTCTTTGAAACATAACCTAGTGCTATAATTAAAATCTCTATCAATATTGTAGAATCCACTGTACTCGTTGAATAATGTAATTGTTGTAAAAATCTCGTAGACTTGCCACGAAAAAGGTGTGCGTTGAGTTAACACAAAGAGCCATAACACCTGATATAGCCTATATCAGACTATCTTGGTTCATATATTTACATGTCATTATATACTACACTTATATCAGTATGTAAAAACATATAACTACAAGTGCGCATCGGTGTTAAAAATTGTAGGACCAAGAGAAATCAAAATTATGCATTTTTAACTCAAATTATAATTAATCTTCAGAGTACTTAAATATTATAAGCACTGCAAAACATATCAAATTAAAGCACATTATATATTGCAATACATACCTTGACCTTGAATTTTCCATGGCACAAACACACAAATAAATAAAAAAAAAAAACAGGGAACATGAATCATTCATAAGCGCGCGGTAAAGGGTTCCAGCAAACAACGCGTAACACCGCACTTCAGGGGTCGAAATGCAAGTGGAAAACAATGATTAGTAGTGGTACTTATATTTCGGGTAGTTTGTTTACCATACTAGTCAGTGAGGTAGTTAGAAGTGAAAATTTATCCGTTTTGATGCCATTGTTTTTTACTCATATATACTTAAAAACGCAAAAGAATTTTTTTTTTACGTCATTTACCTAGGGTAAATGACGTCAAAAAAAACGGTATTTCTTCAAAAAAAAACTATTCAATTTTAATATTTTTTCGGTATTTTTTTAACAAAAACTTGTACAAGGATAATAAAATACAAAGAAAATTGTGGAAATATAAATTGTGAACAAAAATTATAACAAAAACTAAAATCAAGTTCACATCGTAATTTTCGCAGTCCGGTACATCCTCCGTATTAGCAAAATAATTGTTGTCGTCACTATTATCACTATCACTCAAAATTTGCATTAACCCAAATTGTGAGCGCACCACAATGTCACTCCGACTATCACTTTCTTCACAACTTGAAAAATGATCATTTTCACTCGAATTATTTTCATATTCCGACATTCTGGGTTAAAAATTTTCTTTTACTGGATCCTTTTTATATTATAAATACTAATAATATGATTTGAACTTTATGTAACGCGTAGAAAGATAAAAAGTTAGCGATGCGTGCGAGCGACCTCTCCTACCGCCCATTGAACAGTCACTGATTTCGCGAGCTCCACCGCGCTCGTGGCAGTTTAATTAGTAGCGTAGGGACTCAAACGGTCAAGGTACTCATTTTCCATTAATTACGTATGAATGGAACCACCGAGCACTGGACATTCTTTAATCGGTGTTATGGGATACTGCGTATTAAAATAGATTACATTCGTTTCACGTAAAGTCAATGCCGGACTTCCGCTTAGGATTATAAGGCCCCGGCCTAGGGGCCCCAGTGGCGAAACCATAATATAAGCCCAAAAGCTTGGCTTGCCTTGTCAAAACGCTTTATATATATTCACTTAAAAAACTTGAAACGAAATTATTCGAGCTATTTAAAAGTTGGCGCTCTCACTTTTTCAACAAATAAGTCAACCAAAATGTCAAAGAAAAAAGTGTACGAAGAAAAAAAATGTGTACAGAACCCACGTAGCACGAGTTCTACTTGTATTTGACAAGTTGTTTAAATTAAATGTTTCTAAAAATTCATCGTAATATTTTTGTGTATATAATTTATCAGTTGATTGAGAAATGAAACCGATTTTAATATTTTAGGCCCCAATTATCCCTTTCAAACAATACACACTCGTGAATAGTATTATTCTGCAAACAAAATTTCCATAGCTTTATTTGCCTCCCGCTCCTTAAAATTATCATTTAAATGTTTTATCGTCTTAGCTCTTGAGAGTGCGATTTACCAAGTTTAATCCTATACCACGTTGCAAGTTCCGGCGTCAAGCTATTTCTGAAAAGATCGGTCGTGACAGACGGTCGGACAGTCATGTGAGTGAGGTTGCAAAGGTTCCTTGTTTGAGGTGCGGAACTCTAATAAAAAAACTGAATAACAAGCGTCAGATTTTTAGTATTGTTGATAAAAACAGAGTTAAATTAGCAGCAATTTTATTAACCCGTATCCCCACAATCAAGAAATGCAAATAAACATATGCATTATGGTATAAAATCACTAAAATTCTTTGAAAATTATTAACGAATTGAAAGAAATTTGCATAATAATTTCTTTTAAAGTAACGAAAACAATTGAAATTGATGTCCTCCCATTTTATAATGTTATGTAACTTTTAATAATGTTTAATTAAAATTTCCATAAGAATGTGATTATTGAATGAGTGATTAACATTAGCAGACAGATTTTAAATATAAGAAAAAGGTGGGTAACCTTGGTTATGTAAATTTGTTAATAAAGTTAGTGGAATAAATTAAACTATGATAAAAATGATGAAGGTTCCAAAACATTGGTGTGTTCGTTATGAAAATACTTGTTTTAAACAAGCATTATATACAATTTATACAAACAAATTGAAAATATATTAAGAGTTTTTTAAAGGCAACATTATAATGAAAATAACTGTAACTAATTTTAAACCTATTTCTAGTGTATTTTAATACACTTTGCGACGCGTAATAACGCATTTTAATTCCATACACAAAAAAGTTTCAGATTAACTTTTCAATATATGATAAATTACATGACTTCCAATCATCATCTGTATCAAATTTAATTCCTCTCAAACTTGATTTGAATTTGGATTGCAAATAATGGTCGCACGGTTCTAAGTAATGGTTATAGATACCCATCTAGTCGATTTCTATATATCCATATTCCTAGGTGACAGCTTTGGGAAAAGCGGAGGTAGGTGCTGGTGCATTGTTATACAGCAATAACCCTATACAAGATATATCTCCACAATGCTTCTCTTTGATGACGTTGCTCAACTCATGCGAGGGACCAAGCAAATAGTTGCTGTTAGATTTTTTACAAACCGTAAATAAGATTCATTCGCAATCCTAAGAAATACTTGTCATCAGTTTTATATGAGATTATACAGATTGTTGTCTTTCAACGGAATAAACTGCGATGAGGTCACTCCATAGATTTTTTTTAACGGAAGGTCACTGTAAATAATTTTAATTTTACCTCCTGTAGCAACAAGTCTACAATTTCATTTTGTTGACTTTTACAGAACGAAAAAAAAACTCAGTGCAAATTTCACACTTTACTGTCATTTAAGAATCTTCATCCAGTTCTGGATGAAGTTCATATTCAATCAATTCTTTGTCAAATAAGTAAAGATTTGCCATAAATAGTATTTAGGTGTCGCTTGATCTCCCCCGAATATTTCTGAGCCTACCATAATTTTTACTGCATTCACTTGTGTTCAATTTGAACGCAGAAAATATCTATCAAAGCAAATGGTGTAATTTTATTATGTGCGGATTTAATGAGAATATTGTGTTAAATGTTCCTCAGTGTGCATAAGTTTCCGCAAAATTAGTGTCAAGTTTATATTTGTTTTACGTTATTGTAAATATTTGTGGATTACTACATCTCGACACGTTTTTACGAAAGGTATTTGAAAAAGCAATAGATACGCGCCAACATTCGTATCATAGCGTTTGGATACATTTGTATCCGAACTCCATGCTAAAAAGCAATGCCATTGCTTTCAAATTAATAAAGCCCTTTATGTAATTCGAGATAAAAATATAATACTCTGATATGCTAGAAATATTCTAGAAAGTTTAAACGCAAAAGCTTAGAAAAAGTGAGAAAAGTGATTAGTCGATTCGTTATGATGTAATATAACAAAAATATTTTTTGTAATATGTTTTGATGTAAGAATTTTTGTAAACACCAAAAAGAATTTTTGTAATATGTAATGTAATACACCAAAAAGAAATTTGTTATGATGTAATACACCAAAAAGAAAGTGAATTACATATGCCCAACAAGTAGTTGCATAGAGAAAAAAAGCAAGTTAACAAACATAAGACAACACAATTTCGGTACACTTCGCGCATCGTTTAGGTTTTTCGTCAGTGTTGGTCTGTGCCGGTCTGTTAGTGTTGCATTAATGATATAATTTTGCTTATATATAATTTAGCTTTGCATACGTTTTTCTCATGTCATATGACAATTGAGTTATTTTTACTAATTGTTTACACGGGTGGGTTAAAATATAGGTTATAGATTTATAAACAGCAGTACTTTCAATAAGTATTGTTTACGAGTTCTAGAAAAAGACATTTAATTAGTTTTAATAAATACATATGTTTGTGTACAAGCCACATAGAATAAACACAAAATTATATCAACCAAAAACACAACAAATGAAAAATATTAAATAATACACTAAAACAAAAATATGTTCGATGATAGAGGTTTTCTCAACCCTAATATATCGGCCATTTTGTACATGCATAAAACCAAAGTGAAAAGGTAGACCCGTAATATTCCATTTTCAATTACAGCAAAGTTTTGTACACGTCAAAATAAAATTTGTATACATCACTCGCACTAATCATAAATAAATTTCGAATGACTGTGTACGTTGACGACCGCGTCACTTTCATTAAGAAATATGATGGTAATATACATTTGAATAAACAATTTTCATTCGTAAGAAAACTGTTTATTCAAATGTATATTACCATTATCTTTCTTAATGAAAGTGACGCGGTCGTCAAAGTACACAGTCATTCGACAAAACCCACACCATGTGTAAAAAAAACAGTGTTTATTACAAAAAAACATAAATAAATACAATATAGCCATTACAATAATAATGATATAATATATAACTTGGCAAATAATAATTTCACAATTTTCGGTTTGTCATAATTTAATTCTGTGGAACAATAATAGTGTATGTTATTAAGGAATCGTCCCATTTGTTGTTTTTTGTAAAATGGGAAAATAAAGCCCCATTGATTTTTAAATTTAACAGTGCTGTAATAATAATTTATATTATTAAGAAACTACTTTGTTTTTCTTCAGAAAATATGCAAAGAGAAATTCTCAATTAATTAAAAATAATGCAACAAGTGGGACATAAATCTGCTTCAGTTATTGTACGTAACTAGTAATTTATCTTTCAAATATTCGAAATGTCCGCAATGTGTTCCGAGATCCTTCGTACTTGTTGTATCAAAAAAATTGTCAAAGGAAAGGCTGTCCGTCTGACAGGACCAATTTATTTTTGGAGGTTATCACCGGTTCATCGTTTTGTATAAAGTCACAAATCATTCAAAGATTCCTCACCGGCATTAATTCATTGCTGACTGCCATCGTCGCCCACTCCTGATTTGTCAATAACTATAAGATTATATATATATATATATATATATGTATATATATACATATATATATATATACATATATATATATATATATATATATATATATATATATATATATCAGTATGGTCAATAACTATAAGCCATATAACTAGAACCAATATGGCGTTCATAATGAATTAATGATTGTACCCGATTTATTTAGTGAAACTTAGAAGCTCCGCTTTTTAAAGATTTCGTTGTTATGAGTCAGTTATTTCCGTTATTCAACTTAATTTGAATTAATAAATTTTCAATTTAAATAATAAATTATAGAGGTGAAAAGTAATTTGTGGTCTTCGTTGTCAATTAAACGTTTGCGTAGGATACTCATCAAATTTATTATAATATCAATATGCCAAAAGCCCTAATAACGTTATAATTTATTTACGTTTGGAAATTAAATGCTAATTTAGTCAGCAAGTACGTTGTTATTATCGTGGTAAAATCAAACGTTTACACTCCGTCATAACGCGAAAAGTGTAAGATATTATTACCGTGAAATATATATGTTCGAAAATATTAAATAAACGTCTTATTATGTAGATAAAAATTGGACTTTTGCATACAAAACTGAATCAAAATAAAACGAAACGATACGTGCTGCATGTCAGTAATAGCTAAGTGAAAAGAAAGTACTGAGGGAAGGGGTATACAACGAATAATATAATATGATTTAAGTTTATATCCGGTAAATACCGTATTCTTCTTACGTATATGCAAAGCATTTTCTCTAGAATGCAGTTTGATAATAAAAACTTTTTTGTGTTTAGCAAGTAGTTCAAAACTGTGAGCTGATAGATGTAGCGATTTAGGTCGAATGTTTTAAAGAGTCAAAAGATTAGTAAAAATATGGGTCATGAATTCTTTCAATTTAAACCACTTTTAGTTTCAAACCATTTCAATGATGAATGATGAATAATATCTTCTGAATTGAAGAATGAATCAAATGTCCAGCATATTCATTCATTTCAAGGTATTCTAATTGACTAGAGATCACAAAATATTACATGGTCAAGCGTAAATAAAATTTAACTTAGATAATATACGTCTATACAACACGAAATGAAATAACAAAATTTTACATAGTTGATAAATTCCTATTTTTCAATATTTTAAGTAAATAATAACTGAAGCATTATAATTTATATTTTTATGTCATTTTTACTATTCCCGAGAGGCAAATATTTTGTGGCAGCAAAATTCATTTCAATACTATAACGATAAGAAGAATGCTCCAATATGTTTTTAGAGTTTCTAAATTTAAATTAAATTTAAATTACTATCAGATCTAGAAATCCCATGATTTTAGAGTTTATAAAAATCGTAATTCTAGATCTAATATTGATTTAGGAGAAATAGTCGCTTGGATCTCTATTGCTGATTCGCAATTTTAGGGCTTAATTAAAATTATGTAGTAAAGAGAACAGAGTGATTTCCTCTGTGCGGCACAACATTTTTTGAGTTGGAATTTCTTTTTGATATTTAGATATAACACTGAAGGTTGAATTTGTAATTCTCCCTTGAGATTTGATGCTATTTCAATGTCACCTATAATCTTTTTTTTAACGTTCGGTGGTGCAGAGGTCTTCAATCTGACGCCGTATTTTAAAAATATACCGGTGTGGCTCTGTGGCACACAACAGAGTTCTACGGAAACTTAAAAAGAATTAAAGTTTTTGTAAACTCTTTAGCGTAAAAAGCTGACATACTTTGGGCATATCAAGAAAAATAAACAAACAAAAATCCACCAACTGATTATTCAGGCAAAGATTGTAGGAAAATGAGGACAGATTGGCGATATTACCACTGATTGAAGACCTTACTGGATAAGTTTGGCTCTAGTACCATTGCACTATTTAGGTCAGACGCTGCAAAATTTGGATAACTGATGTTTTTTTAACCTCGAACAGGAGCGGAACTCCATGAATATTAAATATGTGTTTCTGCCCGTCAATCTCATCAAGATGATTTAAGTTTATTAAGTCACAGTATATATGTGGAATCCAATTACCACTTTGTACTTTGATGTACAGAAATGCAAAAATTGCATGAACTTAGAAACTGCCACTAATTTGAACCTGTCAATCCCGATTTTCATATTTACGCGTTAATTAAAAATAATTAATTAATTAAGACATATTAGGGCATATTTAATTATATAGGCATTGATTCATCACTTCAAATAAAAAAATATGAATGCAAAAAATAAAAAAAATATGTGTGAAAAAAATATGAGCACAGGTAACAAATACAACCTAAAAAGATATACTTTAATAATATAAAATGCGTTCTGCGATACAAACGACTTCTTATTCCCTAATTCATTTTCATTAATTTGAATGCGACATTTCATATTTTATTTTTTTAACATTTAAAAATAATTTATTGAACACAGGTAATTCTAGCGTAACAATCAAATATTAAAATATTGTTCTCAAATATATTTCATGACACATCGTGCCAATTTCGAACTGCCAAAACAACAATATCGTCAACACGGTATTTTAAATAACAACAAAACATCAAAAACACGGTAGCCATATTTCTATTTCACTCTAGCTGTTTGCACTGAACCAGCCATTTTCCTCAAAAAATATTTTATGTAATTTTCGATGAAAAGAATTTTTAACATAAATTTTTGAATATTCCTGTCATGCCAACAAACTTGTACTTCCCGTTTGAGTTATTATTTTCATCTATATGAATGGATATTTTAATGAATTGAATGACAAAATATAAACAACATTTAAAAAGTAAAATTTTGGCTCCAGTTGTTATTTTATGTTTTAAATCGGAATGAAATTTGTTCGTTTTTTACTCGATCTTACATCTTTATTTTTATATGCATACGATGGATTCATTATTTTAAAAGAAATATCTTCATATCTCCCATAGACTAGAAAATCAAACAAAAGACTTACTGTTTTAACCAAAGGTACCTCACATACTATACATATTTATGAAAAATAGCCTAAATGATACATATTTATAAGTTATGAACAATTTACATAAATAAAAAAACGTGTAACGCATAAAGCAAAAGGGAAATAATTGGTGAACAAGACGACGATTAAACGACATGACGAGAGAGAGAAAGAAAGAGGGAGAGAGATTAAAACTAGAAAAGGTAAGAATTCTTAAGACGACGTTTGGAAGAGAATGTCGATTTCAGTGGAGTTGCACATATTTCAAAGGCAAGTGTAAAGCTGAACTGGCATCCAATTCAATCCAAATTTTGTGGTATAAACAGGGAAGGAATATTTCAATTTCAGAAGCCAGAGAATATGTACTTTTTCTGAAGGATGAATCCATGAATTCCATGCATTGAATAGATATTCCACGAACTTGGTAATAAAATAAAAAGACCTACATGGATTATGTAAAATGTAGCACAGTAAAGAAAGAATATGAGGATTGTATCCACAACGAATTTCAATTTAATTGGAACGTTGTAAGAATTCAAAATTTTTTTTATATTTTTGAGGCTACACATATTGTAGACATATATCCTTAAAACATTTTAAAATTTGTCAAATAGTTATTGGTAAAACCTAAATAATACACATTTTGGTAGTTAAGTATAACTAATGGAAAAGTTTAATTTAGTTTTAATCACCAAATAAAGTCACCCACTTTAGTCTCAAAAGAAAAATCATTTAAAATATGAAAACGTTTCAGTGTGATATTTTGAAAAACACGGTTGTGGTTTTATGTGTTTGTGGATAAAGAGAGCTTCTAGCGCAAGTGGGATTATGGTCTTACCTGTTCATGGGAATAGAAAGGTTTTAGCGCGATTTCAATAAGGAACTTTTATCTAAATGTTTTTTTATATTTTTGCTATGCTTGTTAATAATTAATTTATAAGCATTGTGAAAGTGTGAAAATTAATTTTGGTTTTCAGTATAATCTCTATACAGAATGTATCGCCATTAAATAGCACAACTTTAACAATTTATGTAATAAATCTTGTATAATCCAAAATGTTATTGGTTTAAATCAGTTGCTTAGTTGATAAAATCATTAAAGTTTAAATTCGAATGAAATCATAAATGTGAGTAAATTACCACCCTGTGCAAAATAGCACCAATTCTCGCTTGTGACAATGGGTAACATATTGTAAATAGTAAATATGTTGACACTTTATGTCTGTAAATTGTCTTTTATGTGTGGGAAAAAAACTAGAAAGCAAAACATAGATTTCGTTGTTAATTGACTCATAATAATTTACATAAATATTACGATAGTAACAATTAAAAAATAAACCATACTCATTCATTTAAAAAGTACGATTTTTCGTGACACTTACATTAGTAATTTGAAGGACTTCGCTAGTATTATAAATGCATTCAGCACATACTAATATCATATGAAAATATTCGGTCACCCCAAAAAACGACATATTTACTTAGATATTTGTAATTAAGAATGAATTACAAATATTTAACTAAAATCACTAATACGCATTAGACTATAATACGAATCAACTGTTATTTGGCCAATAATAACTTTCTCTCTAAAAAAATCCAAATGATGTGATTGGTTGTGAGTATGACATTTGTGAGTATGCCCATATTAGAAAATGAATAAACCATGCAGATTTATGTTAAAATCATAACTATATACAGAATTATATCATAATTAAGAAATAAACAACAATTCATATATATATGAAAAATAAGAAAATATCGTGTAAATTGTTATCCCTTTGAGTTTATTTTAAGGATCGATAATAGTATTTTTCATAATTTTTCAGATTTGGGCCAAATATGAATGTTAAAGATTTTAAAATAGCAACAATTTTTATTCACAAATTGTAAACAACTTTAATTTAGAAATTAAATCGATGTGGAAATTGAATTGTGTTATCTGTTGTTCTTTTTTCAAACTTTTTTTTTTAACTATCGGTAAGAAGAGTATTTTTACAATATTGCCACATTTCTCACGTTTACCGAAACAATATATATATATATATATATATATATATTATATATATATATATATATATATATATATGTATATATATATATATATATATATATATATATAAATATATTTTAATTATCTGTATTTTTATTTGAATACCTTTTATAAAAAAGTACTTTAAATTTTTTAGTAAATTTTTTACATCCTTATTAGATATTGAATATATTTGGCGTTAATTTTGTAGAAATTCATTATTCACAATTAAATGAAACTACGTGATGTAATATTATTTCTACTATCTTTAAGTTCTTTACCACGACCTAGGTTTCGTTGTATTACAACATCTTCAAGTGGACTATTAGCAAAGATTACTTATAGCCCACCTTGCCTATTTCAATCCCTTTTTTATCGACGTAAGAAGTTGCAATAGATATACGAAAATAAACTGTCAATTCCGTTATGAATAACTGTGAAGAATTTATTTCCCACAATTATAAAAGTGGCAACTATAGCACATCAGATAAATACTTTGTCGAGATGATTTATTATTCAATATACGGCGGATTATGTGAGTGAATAGAAGCAGAAGTAAATATAATTTTTTTTCAAAACTTATCATAATGCTTAATTCTATGTAAAACTATATACTGAGAGTTATGCAGTAAGCCATCTTTGTTTTCCATAAAATTCATAAAATAGCCATTTTGATAATTTTTTCTCCGTTGCGGAGCAATTTTCTCAAGTATCAATCGATTTGAAAAATCTGAATTCCGTAAAGGTTAAGAAAACATAAACGAGATCTGTTGAAATACCTAATTTTATGCTCTCGTTTTCAACCGATTCAGATTCAACATCTTTTGCCGAGACTTTTTCCAAACAGAATAATATTGAAACCCTTTTCATACAGAATACGAGTTCAGTATCTTCGAAGAGAACACGAGGAATAGAGTTAGATACACTGAGAAAGTAAGGAAAAATAGACTTAGACAGGCACAACAAATATTCACAAATGACCTTATATTGAACCAGAGAGCTGAATTTAAATATAATAAAACAACCTACAAATGCATAGAAAAGCCGATTGTCACAAATGAAGTCACGAAGCGCACAGGCAAGCTGCAGCTGATAATCAGCGAACACACTCTGAGGTATAAAGAAAAGCCTTTACTGATTATAAGCCATGCTGATTATCATGAGATATTAACGAAAGACATTGCTGATTAACATCCAAGGCTGATTCAGCTGATTCAGTCCCGCTGCCGATAGCAGGCTGATTCAGCCCCGCTGCACCAATACAATAAGCACAAGATAGCACAATCATGGAAAATCAGCACCTTTCAGGGAAGTTATCATCTTTATGTAACGTTTGAAATTGATGGTATTGTGTTTATTGGCAATGTGAATTGCAAGTGCCATAGGTATAAGGCACTTAAGTGGAAGGATGAAATTCTTGGAATATGTTATATTTATGAAAATCTTCACTAAATTATCCACTAAAATTGCAGAAACGTGATCATACGCATATCCATACCCTACCAAAGATATTATTTAATTTAACACCGGAAATTATTAACGATGTTGTTTGTGCGTAAATCTCAAACTTGATCCTAAGCTTTTCAAAATATTATAATCTATCCCGATAAATATGCTTTGTGAAAGTTTGTTTATAACTCGCTATGCCCGAAAAATAACACTGCAATACGGTACAGAGGACGAACTGTACCAAATAGGCAAATTGCCAAAACTCTGCTGTATCCCGAGGTATCGGTATATCATGTTTGGAACAGTTGTCGATTCAAAGGGAAAAAAAGAGGAATGCCAATGGACAGGTGGTAAATAAGAACATACTCTGAGCTCTGCTCATATATATATATATATATATATATATATATATATGATAAATCCGAATAACGCGATATACTAACATCTCCGTATACTTGATTAAGAATTCCAAAGTTTAATTTTATTCAAAGTATTAAAACCGTAAATGACATACACATCTTACATATATTACAATATGTACGCTTACAATACTTTAGAATTGCTTGAAGACGATCAAGACTGGAATCAACTTTGGAAGAGGCCACTATATCAATTAAAGTTTATGAACAGAGAGCTTTTGAAAATTATGTTAGTGTTTTGTTATTTGTCAGATCCATTAAGTTTAAAGCATTTTTAGATTTAGAAGAGGTTTTCTAACAGAGTACAGCTTACCATAACTAACCGGGACACCGACTTTAAAATATAGAGAATACATTAGGGAAAATAACTACGATATTTTATCCTTGGAGAGGTTGGTAAGTAACAATAAAAGTTTCTTAACAGAAGTTCAGTTTACCATGAAATAATTACAAGTATTAATTCAAACGAGAGACAATTTTTTAGATGCTCCAGATAGCATCGGTAAAACTTGGCTTATTAATTTACTCACTTTAGCGATGGTATCTCCTGGGATTGCCACTACGCTATTTGAAAGGGGTCGGAGTGGGCACTCTGCCTGAAAATTTCCTTTCAACTGGTTACTTATAGATATTCAGATTTTTAACCTTTCAAAACAGAGAAATCGTATTTGGAACTATTAAGAGAAACTAAAGTAAGCTGGGATGAAATTATTATGGTACACCAGGGAGGCACTGGAGCTTTGGATAAGACTTTACAGGATATAAGAAGTACCAAAAAGGTGGTATTGCAGTATTATTAGCAGGTAACAACAAGTTCGGAAAACACTGTGACTGTTACAGATTTTAGGAATCGATGTAAAATTTTATCTTTCCTTTCTCTCTCTCCCCCCCTCTCTCTCTCTCTTACGCGAATGTGCACTGATTTACATGTTCAAGCAAATAAAAGCTCCATCTACTATTTTATTTTTTTATTAAATTTTCATTGCTCCTTTTTCAATATTTATGATTGTGCTTTCATTCATAATGTGAATTCGAGAATAATAATACGCTACCACAGCGAATAACACTCTTATAATAGTACGCTACCACAGATAATGACAACTCTTATATTGAAATAGAAACGCGTGTTTGCGGGGTTTAATGGTGGTGGTTACTTACATACCTAATATACGGACATTTACGGAAAAATTAATCACAATTAAATGAAACTACGAGATGTAGTATTATTTCTACTTTCATTAATTTCTTTACCACGACCTAGATTTCGTTGTATTACAACATCTTCAGGTGGGATATTAGCAAAGATTCGTTCTTTAGAATCTTACTCCTTACTCGACATAACGAGGTTACTGCTCACTTTCAATGATTTCCCATGTTTACCTACTGCATCTTCAGACTTTGACTCGCTTGGGATGTAATAATTGATTTATACCCATGGCCAAAATCATTATAATTTACTAAAGGGAAGTATAATTTCATTAACAGAGAAGTTCCATTAGACAAGCTTCGGAAAGCATAATCAGATTCAGACGAAATTTATATGGAACCAGCAAAAGAGTGTACTCTTTTGAACAGAAATTCGTGCAATTTGTAATTTCACTAAGCATCGGTATCAATAAAATATATATATATATATACATATATATATATATATATATATATATATATATATATATATATATATGTGGGTATATATGTATATGGCTGAATTATATATGAATGAATTGAGAACCTTCTCTTTTCTTCAAATCATTTAAAAACAGTTAATTTATACAAATATAAATGTATAAATAAGTAGTTAATTAATAATAAAAAAGAACTCAAATAGTTACGTTGGTACTAAATTTACAATTAGAAAATAATGATCATGGGAATCTTTTTATCACGAAAACCGCTGTCGGATTTAAAATTCCATTGCGATTTGTTGCGCATATTTTATTGTTAATTATAATTATTTACAGTCGTTATTCATACATAGTTTTTTTAATATCATATTTAAAAACTTTTAGTACCTTACTAAATGTTTAAAAAAACATTTTTATATTTTCGTAAGACGACTGAAATCTATTACGAAAAATACTACAATAGTAATCATGATTATGTATAAGTAAATGATTGAATATTTGAAAAGACGCAAATGTAAATTTTTCTTTTCAAAGTCAATTAACAGAGGAAGGAAATAACAATCTTCACGAAAAATAATATGCAAATTTCCTAATCATTCATGATTTAAAATATAGGTATATAGCACTATTTTTTTCGTGTATTGGTTCACAAGGTTTTGTTTTAATTACTACATTCGAGTAGGCACTTCGCTGATATTATTGAAATAATTAAATATAAATGAATTTAGAAAAATATTAAATTCACGTATCTTCTGATGTGGTGAACCGCTTGGAATGAAATGAAAACTAAGTTATTGCTTCATGTTGACCCCTACTCCTTTTTAAAAACAACATTCGAATTTTGTGGGCTAGTAGTACATTTAAGAAAGTATATTTTAATATGATGAGTTTATGCTTTGTTAAGAATGTGTGGTGTTGTTTTATTCTCTGAATACATATGGTATTTGTTCTTTTGAAAATATATTTTTACATCGTTTATTTGAACATGATTTTTATTCTCTCTATGAGTACAGAATGTAATGACTACATAATTGAATGTCGGATAGTAGTGAAAGTGCAATTATATTGTATGTGCTGCTTCGAACTATATCTTAATTACACCTTGTGGCTAAATGTCTAATATTTAACCTTAGGTATTTTTTCCCTAATTTCTATTTTTATTTTAAAGTATTTCGAAGTTTCTTCCATTTGCAAATTATTTTAACTGTTAGTTCTTGTAGAAAGTCTGGTTCACCTTGTAATTTATTTTTTACTAAGTATCAAATTACGATAAGTTAGACATATTATGTCACAGCAATCATAGACATTGCCTGAAACGGGTGCACTCGGAGGCAGCTCATAAAGAGGATTAGCGGAATATCCTGTGGCGCATCATTCCTCTGCAACAAATTTTATACGATGACCACAACCACTCTGCTAAGAATGTAATACCCAAGGAGAATAAATAATTTTTATGTGTGATAAACTAACGATTCTTGCGTGCTGAGAGTGATATTTTTGAGGGTGCGTGATGAAAATTTACATGAATAATCGGCCTTTGTGGTAAAGCAGATGTACGTTTTTGTTTTGTGTTCTTTTAAATGTAACCTTAGTTTTCAGCTCTGACCGTAAACTATAGACCTGTGACCATAGAACATTACTGATAAATGCATTTTGTTTTCTAATCGTTAATCACTTCGATTCCTGATAAGCGATAGTTTACGTATGGTTAACACACAGTGAAGTATCCTTACCATAGACCTTCTTTTACAGTTTATCGGTAATTTAGTTATGATTATGGTAAGTAATTGCCGCTGTACATATGGATTGTAAATATTATTTATCAGTCTAAGTCGGTAACATCTAGTTAATAATTTTCAATAACTCTATGCAATTAGTAATATTTGCATAACATTTAAGGATGTTTCGCCATTTTCTGATATTGTAAGTTTGTGTGTTGTTTTAGTACTATTAGTTTTAATACGCGAAACACTATCAGAATTAGGGTTGTATACATTTGGTTACGGTCTCATTAACATGAATTATTTAAATTAAAAAAAAAGCTTTTCTTAATGATTATTATTTGGGCTGAACTTTTTTTCAACGAGGCATGGGGAAATAAAATATTTGTTTGCCAATAATTTCTTTTTTAAGGTAGTGTTTTTGTTTATAACCACAAAACAATGTAGTAATTTGATTCAATATATTGTCGTCATAAGAAAATGTACAATGACTTAATTTGATGAGGCTATAGACATAGAATCAATTTCTTATCAAAAATTTCGTAGCTTACGGTAAATACTGATGTTGTCCGTATTCTTATATTCATTATTAGGACAGTAGCTTTTTTAATTCAGTAGGTTTATTTGTAACTTTTTACAGATCTAGGTACCAAAATCGTTTTGAATCTGCCTTTTTTCATAATTGGGTAACCAAATATAACTTTAAATTTGATTTTCTCTTCGTCTGTGTGAAAATGTAGCACACACGCGTGATTTCTTGGTTTAGAAATACGCATTACGTATTTATACATTAAAATTAGTTTCCAAAAGTATTGGAAATGTTTGGATAAGATTTGTACAGAATTACGTTTTTTAGATTGCTTTTTAAACTAGCAAATAGGTAGAGCTAATTTCTTATTTTTAGAGACGTTCATTTATTCCCGAAGTTTTGAAATCATTTCGACAAAATTCGTCTGCTAAGTGAAAAATTTAAGAAAATGGGAGCGACCTAATTTATTTAGAATGACTGAAACGTACTGAGTATTTTTACAAATAGTTTACTTGCTAAATGTAATATTATCTATTACCATCCCTCTTTTTTATTCTTGTGTACGTCTTTTTGCTACTATACAGATTTAGGATTATTTTAACGGGTTTCGTGGCTTATAATTTATATTTTCAAGTAACTTTGTGGACACGAGGCGACGATAAGTATTTAATGAAGATAGTTCAAACATAAACCTGAAATAAATTGGAAGCGTTTATGCAGTGGGGGTAGGCCGCGGAGTGTGCAAAGCTGGAACGTGTGTCTACGCGTGCGCTTGTGGGCATATGCACTTTATTATGTGCGTGTTTGTGTGGGTTTCATTAAATTACAAAATTTAAAACAAATGATTTATCAGTGGTTCTGTGTCGAGATTTCTATAAATAATTTGTTCTAGTACCTACAGCTTGAAAACATATTCAGGCCAGATAACAAACTTTTAGAATAGCTTTTTCTTTAAATGCACCTAGTTCATGACTGTTAAAGTCAAACCAGAGTATAAACAATTAAAACACTAATGCTGTTTCGCGTTAATAATAACTAAACAACACGCCAACCTATAATTTCAGAAAATAACGAAGCTTCCATGAATGTAATGTCAAAAACTGATAATTTAAAAGAATTGGACTATCGCTTACCCGAAACATAACTTAATAACCTGTAAACTATATACGACGATAAATACAAAAGTGATTTATCATCAATGTGTTACATACACACACACATGTGTGTGTGTGTTCGCGTGCGCGTGCGACTGCGCGTGCGCGTGCGGGCGCGCGTGGCGGCGTGCGTGCGCGGTGTGCGTGCATTCTTGTATGTGCGCATGCGTGTAGGCGGGCTTGTGTGTGTGTATGTGTGTGTAGTTTAATAGAGTCTCCTTTATGTTTTCTTGTAATATATTTTAATAGGGCTGATTACTCCCAACATTCTTAGTGTAACATTTGCAATTTGGAAAACAATTGAGTGTTCAGGGATAGTCGCAATCAAATTTTGAAAAAGGTTATAAATTGTTACTATGAAACCTCTCCAGTTCTAAGTACTAGTTAGAGAAAAAGACAATTTTAAAATTTAACAAAAATAATATTTCATATTTAAAATTCTCATTCATCACTTTATTCTGGATTGGAAAAAACTGAAAAATGAACTTTTTGAAAAAATTGCAAAGTAATCAATTTCTTCTTTCTTTTCATTATCCACAATAATGGATATTAGTCCTATGTACACAGACGTGCATTCCGTGAGAAAATGTTTGGGATATACAGCACAGATGGTTCCATTTTTTTATTACTTGGACTTCTAATATCTTTTTATGGAAATTTAAAAGATTTTACATATATTATTTAATTTATAGACGTAACTTATGAATTCTGGTTACGAAAAATATTTTTATGTTAATTACCCATTGTATCACTTTCGAGTTCGCATACCCGATTAGCATTAAGTAGTGGATGTTATTATAATTAAAACTGAAATTCTTCATTTTATGGTCATTAGCATTTTTATAGTTATCTTTAAAGTTTAATGAGGATTCAAATACAGTACAATATACGGTGAGGTGAGTAGTTTCAAATTCGTACAAAGGCGTGACGGTTTACATGTTTAGCGACTAGAAGCGAAATATGGAAAATTCCTCTTCGTTCTCGTTTATTATTTTGTTATTTTGCTAAGATTCATAGTCGTGGGAAACTTAACTGATTCCTGAAAGGAGAGATACTTAATATTATTTAAATATAAATAAAACATATATGTTTAGGTATAGTAAGTATATTATAATAAATTAGAAAAAATATATAGTTTTAATGAGAACAACAAGAAAAAGATGAGATACAATCTTTGGTGATTAAAGATTATTAGCAATCATAGACTACCAAGGACTACAAAACAAATTTTGCTGTATTCGTGAGCTTACATAGATGAAGCTCACTCACGTTTTAATACCCTTATACTTCCACATTCCAAATTTTTCCGAATCTTATGTTAGATTGTGATCTTTAAATATTCTTAGTTTAGTACACAGAATCAAGTGCATAAATAAAAAATAATTTCTTTGTTACAATCTGTATACATAAATGCAGATTATGACAAAAATGTATTTTCTATTAATTTAGGTAGAGGTAGAGGTTTAGATTTTGTGTATCAAATTGAGTAGAAAATATAAAGAATTACATAAAAGTATTCGATAAGGCTGCTATTCATATGAAAACATTAATTTTTTTTCACTTCGAATATGCTTAGTTTGACGCATGCATATTAATCATAGATCCTTCTATGTTACCATCTGTATACCTAGATATAGGTGAGAATAAAAACGAGTCTATAATTTGATTTTTATTATTTTATTTAAAGGTCATTAGAGGTTTTTATTTTATTTAAAGGTCAAGCAACTCTGAGCAAATCATTGTCAAAGTTAGAATTCCAGCGAAAAATTGCATTTTTTTCATTAATACGATTCAAATATACTCCGATTGAATGGTCACGTGTAAGTATAATAGGTGTCGTAAGGGAGGGTTATTTTGACGAAAAATATGTGAACTTTCACGAATCCCTCTATTCTTTCCATTTTTATTGACGTGTCAGTGTTATGGTGATTTTTATATTATCTTAAATATATGAATATTAAGCAATAATGCGCAAATTGAAAAATTGAAACACAACTCTGTAACAATAAATTATATTTTAAAAATTATATTTTTTTTAAATTTTGGGCCAATGTTTTTTTAGAGGGAGATACATATATATATATATATATATATATATATATATATATATATATATATATATATATATAAGAAAGGTTTGAAATGAATTAATAAAGAAAATGAATTTCCTTTCAATTTATCAGTCATTACTTGCTGCTAAATGCAAGGAAAGCATAACATTTTCAAATATCAATACTTTGTACCACTAAGTTATATGAAAATAAAATGTCATTATCAACATATGCTATTTAGTAACATAATAACCGTTGCAGCTTAAAAGTCTTCTAAAGTACAATTTCAGTATTGATTGAGAATAGGTATTTTTGTAATAACATAAGAACTAGGTATTTCAAAATGTCTAATTTAGGTACAAAGTACATGTTATTACTTAGGTATGTATATAGAAAATTAACAATTTTTACAATTAAAACAACATTTCTAAACTACTAAGAAAAACCAAAATTCTATTTTAAACCATAATGACCACGATCTACATCTTGTACAGAAAAATCATCTTTCCTTATAAACTGAAGGACTTAAACCTTGAAAACTATGTTCCCCAACTGTAGAGCTGCTCATCTTTTATCACTGGATAGTGATAAAACATTCTCCTTTCTTCATTCAGGTCACAAGTGTTTCTTCTTCACACGTTGCAATGAACTGATCAAGACAGACACACGATCTCCATGTCACTAAAACTTGATAGACAACGACATTATTATTAGTATTAGTTGGCAAAACTTCTGGGAAACTAGGCGAGTTAGGCCTCTTGTGGTCGATAGTTGCACAGTCAGTCTGTGACGCTTGCTTCTTTCTAATCTTAGGTGAGTATAGTCCAGGTGTTTTGCTTAACATTGTCATCGATGTGATTATTGACAAACATTTCTAATGAAATGTTGTCCTCAAGATCAAAGTATTAAAAAATGTAATCTTCAGTGGGAGAAGTAAGACTGATGTTTCTAATTGTTGCAAGCCCGAGGGTTCTGCTTCTTTAAGATAAGTAACACTTTCAGTTTATTTTTTTAACAATCTTCTTTAATTGGCAGATTTCAATCTTATATTGTTTCAAATTTTTCATGAAAGAATTTGCAATGAGTACAAGGCTTACAGTGTGATCTCCTTTGATAATCTACCGCAAGATTTTTTTTATTGACTGAAAATACTTTCGTATTTCGTACAAACAGTTAAGTTTCAATTTGTTTCAGTCAAAGTCTACAAAACTTTTTTTAACAGACGAAGAAACCCATTCAATTTGGCTACTCCTTCCAATTTGGTTGCTTTTTCAGTCTAGTGATGTTTGCCTCCACTTATATTTTAATGGTCGGAAATAAGCTATAGTCAGAAGATGGAGGATATGTATTTCATTAAGGAGCAACCACATAAAGCAATTGTATCTTGTATCTTTTCTTTCTCTAACAAGACAAAATCATGAATATGTGACAAAAGAGTGTCTGGAAATACTATTCTGCATCCATTTTTTCATAAATGGAAAAAAATGGGCTGGAACAGGTCTTCAAAAGTAGGTGTTAATTAATCCATATAGTTTTGATCCTGTTGTAACCAGTTTTCTTGGAAAAAAATTCGGTTTAATGGGCTTTCTTGGAATAATTTTAGGCTCAATTTCTTAGAATCAATTTAGGTTCAAAGGTTTTCTGATTTTTAAATTATGAATATTTAATTTAATTTGAAAGTGTTTTTCCGTAGCATTGTCAAACGTACATACGTAATAGTGAAATTCACTTATATTGAGTTAATTATGGCCTCTGGGTATTTGGTTCCTTATCTGCATATTATTGAGTTAATTATGAGAGTTAAGTTATCCACTATTAATTTCGGATTAGTTGAGAAAGTGTGTTTGGTGACTGTTTTAATAAACGTGTGGTGGTTCATACATAAAAGGAGTTCTATAATTTTAAAATATATTCCATAACTAAATTGAGAAATCTTATATTATTGTTATGTCTGTGAATCTTTATTTTCATAGCCTTTTTAACTTTGTACGGCTAATAAATATGTAACCGTGCCGTGTCATTTTCATATCATAAATAGACTAGAAGTAAAATGGCTATGACATACAAACAGACAAAGAGACGTGGGTGAACTATAAAGTTGCGCTTGGTTTAGCTGCAGAGACTTAAAAGAAATACGTACCCTTAAATATTTATATATGATTAAATTTATAGGAAAAATGGAAAAGTAAAAAAGGGCGAGCAAAAGTAAAAAAGAAAGTTAACGTTTAAACGAGGAAGGAAATACTGAATCGCAATGTTATTTTTAGGAATGTACATTATGTTCAAAGAGAGTAAATGAGACATGGATTTACCCCCACTATTAATCTTCCATTAGATTTAGAAGCTTAATGAATCTCCCTAATTACTTAATCAAATAACCACTAATTCTTTATGAGAAAGATACCTCGCTTATTTTTTAATACAATTTTATATTTCTTTACTACAGGCAATTAATAAACCTGTATCTGTATGAGATTTTATTAAAAATCAATTTTATTTGTTTATACATTTTTACTCCCTTACTTTTGAATTGTAAAAATACGAATTTCAATTTAAATGTATGAAGATCCCGCATCAAAATACCTAGATCCAAATACAAAATATTTTAAACAATGACTCAAAGCTATAATCTGAAACTCAAAATTGGTACGCATTCTAATAGCAAATTTCCTCTGAGAAAATGTCGCTTTTGAGACCACTCTAATGTCGGAAATTTTTGAAATTTTTACTATATTTCCACCAGTCATGCATGCTAAATTTGAAAACGTTCATACATAAGTTTTTACATATGTCCAATATTTCCACGATGAAAAACATCATCATTTTTAAAGAATCGTTTTCAAACTTGGTCAAAAAATAATTTATATGTTTTACATAGCATTTCAAATAGCGACGTATCGCTATTTCAAATGATAGAAATCGGGAAAAGTTACGTTTCTAATTTTGTATTAGTAAGTTCTTCCAAAAATTTCTTCTTTACCAGGTTGCAAACTAATACTTAAATTGATTAGACCCACAAATAGAAAAGGAATTGTCGCCGGACCCAGAACAGCAAACCGATAATATCAAAGAGATTATTGCGGACTTGCAATTGCATCAAATAAAACATTTTCTACCGTTCCGTATGGGGAAACTCTCTTTGGGGTTTTAAAAGTAAACACGAAACCGTTATAATTTTGTCATCTCCGTGTATTTGCCTGCCCATACTGCCATACCTTCGTAGTTTCTATATTTCAGACATAGGTACATGAAATTTTACAAGAATTTTTTTCAAATAATTATCTAAAATTATACGTAGATACAAACGTAGAAATTAGAGTACCCTACTGTCAGGAGTATCGCCAAAACGTCTTTTAAGATTAAGTTTAGGTTATATTTTAGATGTTTCAATTTCAGCCCCACTTACGAAAATTTCTGTTGCTTCAAATTCATTAGGATAATATCACCAGCTACATACTTCATAAACGTTAGTTATTCGTTAGTCGTTTTTTCAGTATTTTAACCGCAAATCTGCTAATGACGTCAAAGTATACTGAAAAAATTCCATTTTCTTGACCAGATTTCTGAAACATTTTTCCATTTTCAACAAAAAATTGGTCCCATCTGTATATGAAATTAAAAGGCATGATATTTATATAGATCGAACCTAATTAATGTTTCTCAATTTTTTATAAAATATAAGTTTAATTTTGAAGAAATAATGTACTCCAAACAGTAGGGTTTCCGGAATTCTAAAATAAACCAAGTTATTTGTCAGTCAATTTAACACTCTTCTTATTTCTAACAAGCTTTTGAAAACGTTTCAATAGTACATACACACACACACACGTGCCTATATAACGTGTGTAGAGATTTACTTACTGATTACTCCGATGTGATTCGTTTTTATCCATTATCATTTCGTTCTAAAACTCACTCGTTTCTCCTATTAAATGCTAACGAAACATTTTCTTATTTTTAGCAATGCTGCAAACTAATGGTGCATAACCACCACGCGAGTCAGGAGTGAAATTTATTTTCAAAAAGGAAATATTAGTGATCAAGCAATGAAAAAAAAAATATTGAATGTACTTCAGAATTGGAAAAATGTGACAACGGAATCTCGTCATCATTAACACAATTTTATTACCTGTAGCTTTTTTTCTATCTTGTTTCTTATTTCTGATATTATTAAAAGAATATACGAGAAAAATCAAAGTCTAATTGCAACTTCTCCCGGAATGGAGTTTTTGGAGTTTTTGGGAATTTATTTTGTAAAGAAAATAAATTTGTAAAAGGTAATTTAAATGTAATTAAGGTAATTAAACTTATGGAAAAGTTATCTGAAAATTTTAAAAAATATTAATTCTACGTAAAAATGTTATACGACAGATTTAATGGATTGGGTTCAAAGATTTTTTTTTACATTTTTGAAGTAATTAAAACTAATCCTCACGTTACAAGTATATAACGGAAAATAACTTTCGAGACGCAAGGACCACTTGCAATTAATGGCCTATTATAACTTTATGATCATCAAAATGCACTATTAAAAATATCTACGATACTACAGATAATAAACGAAGTGACGGTTGACAGCATATTTACATATTGGTGTAATTTAGTTGCATAAAAATGTTTGGACCATGAATCAAAATCGATTTGGACCGCACATTTTTAAGTTAGTATTCTTCCAAATTCAGAAATAATCCAGAAATGACAAAAATAACTCAATGATAGCGCGTATCGCCTATATGAATCCATATATTTTCTAGTACAAATTCTTTATCGATAATTTTTGCTAAAAACTTTTTCTGAAGGATTACTGAACGAATTTTTTTTCGGTTTTCATGGGTAAATCGGTTGATTCATATTAAAGGTTTGCGTATGTCACTTATGATTATGTAATAAAAAATCTCTGACTCTTATTATGATGAATATTGAAGTAGTCTGAAAGAAAAAGTCATCGGAGATATTTCTTAGCGCGTGGTGTTTAAACTGTAGATACATAAAACATTATGGTTATAACACGGTGAAAAACATTATGGCTTCATTGTTCGTCTCAAAATTCCTGCAATAAATTCCGCTACAGCATATACGCGTATATTGTGTGAAATCTATTAAAAAGGTTTTACTGTTGAAAATAATATAATTTTTAACTTTATTTCCCAGAGTCGAATTGCTGTTAAGCGACTGACTTGGCCTTGGCGTATTCGCATATTTTGTGTATTTGACTAACTGCTAGCTGTTAATTATTGCGTACTGTCATTCTTTTGTTAGTTTTGAAGCCTTAAGCTAATAGGAACTATTTTGTTACATCTTACCTAGTGAGATTGAAAAATATTTATTATTCTTTTGAAAATGTCATGTAATTAATACAACTATTCTAACGCACAAAGCCATGAAATTGTATTTGTATGCTAATTGCATCATATATTAACCGGCGCTCAATAAAATTATAAAAAGGTTAAAATATTGAATAGTTAATTTTAAATAGTTAATCATAATAGTTATTTTGTTAAATCATCAAATATGTAAATGAAGGCCAGCACAGCACTTTTGTTAGCTGCAAACTCCACGCGTATTATAACGATATTATACCATAAATATTAATATATTCTAAGCACACTAGAAGGCTGGTTTGTTTCCGCTTATATTTTTTTATATATACAAAAATTTATGAAAAATCCGAAACAATTTCATTTCAAAACTTTCATCACAACCTGCTTTTTTTTAGAATATTTACGATGTCTTGTTTAGGATGGTTTTGTGGGTATAAAAATTATTATTAATTTTGATTATATGAATGGAAATGTTGGTAAAAATATACACCGTAGAATTTCGTCATAAACCAAAATAAATTATACGAGCATATTAAATGCGCCGCCTGTGCCAATCTCAAATGCACTATCTAAATTCTTTACCACGACCTAGGTTTGGTTGTATTGCAACATCTTCCGGTGGGCATTTAACAAAAATTTAACAATAATTGTCTAATTGCCTATCTGAATCTTTGCTAATTGCCTATCTGAAAATGATGCAATAAAACGAAACCTAGGTCGAGGTAAAGAATTGATATTAAGTAGAAATAATACTACATCACGTAGTTTAATTTAAGTGTCAATAATGAATTTCCACAAAATTAACGCCGAAAACTTGTATTGTTTTCTTTAATTGCATATGAATGTTACTCGAAATTTAGATTTTCAACTACGTGTTTTCCTCACTTATACCTTTGTTGTTGGTTGTGAGACAATGATCCTATAACAATATTGCCACCATCCTCTGTAACAGCATGACCTCAATCCATTGAAACATGTAATATATCTATTATATTAATTATAAAATTAAATATTTTAAATAATTACATATTTTATTAAAACGCCAAATTACAATATCTTCTTTTGAGTTGGTCGGTTGCAATGAGACATGGCCTTTATATTATCCTGGGTCCGACAGAATCCACCGCTTAAAATTTCATCGAAATACCATTAGCTATTCTTGCGTGATGAACAGATAAAGAACAAGCTTGAGAGACAATCACGTAAAAAACTAACAGACAAAAGAGCAAAAATTCCAAAATCATCGTTTTGTATCCTGTTATATTTAATGTTTACTGTGTCAGTTGATAGATTGATGTTTATTTATAAAAGACTAACTTTTGTTTACGGCCGCGTTCACGTGGTATTCAATCAAATTACATTTATAATTACTACATTTATAATTACTAGACTGAAAACGGTCAATATATAGTGTCAAAGCAACTTTTGCATATAAATATAGCTAATGTTGTTTGGTCCTTTTTACTTGATGCTTAATAGGAATATTGGAACAAATACATAATTGGGTTTCTCTGTGAAAGCAAAAGAAACGATATTTAAAACCCATATTTCTTGTCTAATTTAGTAATTCCATAAAGCAGAATTCTTCAAATAATAATAACCTCTCAATTTTCGACAAAAATCCTGTCAGCCGTGTCATCTATAGGCTCTAGCCATAACGTGGCAAATTTGAATTGAAGAAAAGTGACGACGTTAGTATACAAATGTATTTGTTTCCCTTACATCTTCTCCCTCGAAGAGAAAGAATTGCAAGTGATATTGCACGTAATTATTCATTTGCTAGCCGACATTTCAGAAAGTTTGTTGATGTGGTAAAAGTTTAACTTTATAGGTTGAATCATAAATTTTCTAAGGTTTCAATTCTCAATTCATGGAAATCGACAAAATAGGAAGAATATCTTCCTATTTTGTCGATTTCCATTTTCCATTTAGACTTTATATCTCACTTCAACTTCATATTCTTTCCTATGTAGGTTTGTTTAAAGGCTAATTTTCTATCGCTTTCAAGTCTTTTTTGTACATCGTGATTTCATTCCGGTGTTATTATGTGTTATAACGAAATTGTCGTTACATTTTTCTACACATTTCTGTGCCATAGTTGTCCATGCTGTTTTTATCTCATTATCTTTTATTTTCATCTTTTTGGCAAAAGTTTGATTTACCCTTTCATTAAGTCCATTTGAAAATGGTTCATAATCAGCAGTTAAAACTATCCTTGAATTATTATTTTTTAGAAACTCCTTAAATTCTTAGGAATTTATGCTAGGTTAATATGATATCAATATTGTAACTTTGTGTCACATTTTTTATAAGTTTAATAAAATCATTGGAATTTTGATTTCTTGATGTCAAAATATAAGCATATCTAATAAACTGATCAACTAAAAGATTAAGGTATTCTTTTGTTAATCATCATCCCCCAACGTCTCCAATGGTATCGATAGATATAATTTCAAATGAGCGTCTTTCTGAACCCATATATTATAATAAGCCATATTTTGACTTTCTCCTTGATTTGTTTTTTATACAAATTTCGCACTCGTCACACATTTTTTTAATTTTGGCAATGATATTCTTGGCAGTGTAAAATGGGTTATTTCATTTGTCATCTGTGTTGCCCAAAATGGCAGTAAGCAATGTGGATGTTTTTTTATTAGAGTTCCTTAAGTTCGTTCCATTTTGCCATTTTGTTGTTCTTGATTTGCTTTTTGGTCATTTTGTATATCTTTTAAGTTTGTTATATTTACTATTTTCAAAACGTCATCATCATTGTAATACAGCACTACATGCTGTATTTCAGTTTAAATATTCTGCTCCTTGATTTAGTTTTCTTGGGTAATATTTAATTTTAATTATATTGGGGTAAATAATATGTTAAGTTCCAGCCTTAATGTTAATTTTTTCTAATGGTTTATGGTTTGAGTGGAATGTAAATTATTTTCCCATAAGTCAGTACTACTTATATTTTAGTATCTCTTTTCTTGTCACCTTCTAGGTATATTTTCTCCTTTTTTTTTGAGCTTCATTCAATTACTTGCAAAATAAGCAACTAATTTACTGTCTCCGTTTTTATCTGTTTGTTTTAACACCGCTTCCACTCCTTTGATAATTCCATCCTTGTAAATGGTTATTGGTTGTTTAGGATCAAACATTTTCAGAATCTATTTTTGCTTTTATCTTGTCAAATGATTTCTGACATTCTGTAAAACATACGAATTTCACTTCTTTCCGTAATAAATTTTGTAACGGGTCCAGCATAATTGCAGTGTGTGGCATGAACTTATGTTGAAAATTTATTTTTCCTCGGAATTGATGTACATTTTTTCCTATTTCAGGAAATGGACATTTTTTGACAGTGATTAAATAATTTTTCAGTAGTCTCAATGAATTTTTTTCTCTTATATGGCCTAAATAGTTGGCATAATGATTGGCAAAAATACATTTGTATAAGTTTAGTCTAGAGCACTCTGCAAGTATTGCTGCAGTAATCTTGATAGGTCATGTTCATGGATAGGAACATGTTCCTCAAAGGATTTCGTAAAATTAAGAAGTATATAAAATTTACCGCAAAACTGGAGAGTTTTTATTTTCTTATGATGTTGCTTAATATCCTTTGGAAAATGGCTGTAGCAGTTTTTAATCCGGATGGGAGGCATGTCCACTAGAAATGCCCTTCTTGTGTACAAAATGAGTTTTGTATCTGTATTGAATTTTAAAAAGAATTGACCAAAATCTGAATTTCTTACAAAATTAGAAAAATATTTATAGTTAACAGTTTGTATCACTAAATATTCTATCAATTGAAATGGTGGTGACTGAGGGACTACTATTTGTTCAATTCTCTTTAATCTATACCTAACCTTGTTATTCTTTCATATTCCTTTTTATATGCTAGAAAGTACTCGTGTAGCAAACGGGCTGTAAGATTTTTCAATCAAATTTTCCTCTTAAAATATTTATATTTGATTATCTATTTTCTTCTGTCTTCAGCTGAGCACTTATATGGACGTTTTTAAAAGTATTTACCAACCATCAAGTCAATGTGAGCTTCGTAATATTGTACAGTGCCGAAGTAATATTTATCCTTGGTCAAGACTAGGTTTCTATCACCTTATTAATTTCTGATTATTGATATAAACCTAGGTGGTTAACCATGTCAAATACATCTGAGTTTATATTTTCACTGAAATTTATTTCACATTCATTAAGTCCATAAGCTTAGTTTTTTTGTTCTAATACCTCAGAATATAAAAAAATCGCACTTGAATTTTATTATCTAGTACACCAGAAATTTTGACATTTGTTATATTAGAAGTATCATGTTCTGAATAGTTATTCTTCTCATGTTCTCTTTGTTTAAGTATATCTTCTTTTCTTTATAATTGCTGCATTGTATGATTTTTAATTATCCATTTTGAATTAAATTGAAATTTTTTTCTAATTAGAAAATTGTGATTAAAATTTTCATTATCTGTTACAAAAATATCCAAAATTCTTTCAATGTTACATATTTTTATTTTTAATGTTACCATACCTTTTGTTTTCTTCTCACCGTTAATAGTCCTCAAGTATATCCTTTGTATATTACTTGTTTTTTTTTTCTTTTGATTGTATTTTTAATAATTAGTATTAATTAATCACACATTCGAACCAGAATCATACATTCCAGAAAATTTTAAAATGTTATTTAATTGTCAGTTTACTTTTATTAATGGTGGCACTTTTAGTTTTTTGGATTCTTCTCATTCAATTCACAATAAAATTCTGAGCTATTTATGGTTTCAAAAAATACTTTTTGATTTTCCCCTCAAAACCAGCGATTCTCTTCAGGATAGAGACCCTTCCCTTTTCTCTTATTGACTTATTTACCGTCAATTTTGTTGTGTTTAATATCAGAATGTTTATATTTCTTTTTATCACGTTTATTCTTTCAGGCGAAATATTCCAATTTTTCTATTTCTTTGTAGGGATTTTCTGTTGCTTGTAAAGTTTCTCTTTCACTTTTATTAGCAACAAAATTAGGTAAGCCAGACACAATAAAGTCAAAAAGTGTCCCAGCATTAAAAGATTTGTTACTTCCTGTGGTAATTTTCCTTTTTTAAAAGCATATTCAAGTATTGAACCAGTTTGATATTTAATTAATTGCAAGAGCGTATCTAATGGGCGACCATTCTTTGCAAATCTTTCACAAATAAATTTCTTCCCGTTTGTTCCATTTTGATTCTACTGTATATTTCATTATAATACAGCTAGACGAATTTACGCTGAAGTGATCCAACAATTTTTTTAAAATCTTAATTTTCTTTTTATCTTCGTTAATTTGGAAACGTTCACATTCTTTAATAAAATCTTTAATCCATTGGCAGGTATTTAAGTGTTGCCAATGAATTTCTCAATCATGAAATCTTTATAAATTTTTCCTAAAATTTTAGTTTCAGGTTTTTCCCTTTTCTTCAAGTAATTCCTCTAACAGTTTTTCTAATGTTTGATTTTAAAACTATTTGTAGATTGAGCACTGTTTGTTTTTCCTGAAATTTCTTGTAGGTCAAAATCATTAATCTGCAAGTTTTGCTTCAATCCAAATATATTTCTGATATATCTTATGTCAAAGTTAACTACATTTTCCTTGTTTGGTGTTTTTTATTTAACAATTTCCTCGCCTGGGCATAGCTGGAAGTATTCACATTACTTGATGTAGATTTGCAGGTTGGTACTTGGCTGGAATTACAAAAATCTATCCCATTGAGGTTATTCATATATTTGATTTTCCATTTGCTGTTAGTTAGACAGCAAAATAAAACCTAACCGTTTCCATGTTTCGTGAAATATTTCAAGCAAATTATATTTTATGTTTTTTGATACTCGAACAAAGGCGTAATTGTGTTTCTCTGTGAAAACAAAGTTTTACTTACAATGTTTTTTTTAAACAATTAACCAAATACTTTTTTTATAAACTAAAAATTTTCTCATATGTGAAAACAAAAGAAACAATATTAAAGCCTTTATTTCAGGACAACTTTACTAATTTTAGAAAGCAAAGTTCTTACAATAATAATAAACTTTCTCTCAAAATTTGACAAAATTACTGACTATATAGGCTCATATACTGACTGATTACTCACTATATAGAGTCATATCATGAGTCAGTCATGATAAAATTACTGACTATATAGAGTCATATATAGACTCTTATATAAATCATAACGAAGCATTTTTCAAATTTAAGAAAAGCGAAGGCACTAGTATACAAGTATAATTATTTTCTTTACATACATTTACTTTTCAAATGGGAAATTTATTTATGTAAGTTTTCACAGATTTTTACAATAGGTATCCATGAATGTGATATCCGGAAATAACAATTTTATTTTTTATAAAACGTTCATTGTATTACCCACAGGTGTGTGTCGTTTATAAGGTTGATAAGGTTTCCTGTATTTTTGGTACACATTTGGTTTTTTTGCTTGAGTATAATTTTATAGCTTTTATATTCAGAGCTTTCTTATTATAAATGATGGAGAAATTACAAGGAGTCTGTTCTTTGATTTAGAGGAATTGTTTCCAGACTTATTTCGGTCATGGAATCCTTACCGTAATAGAAATGTAATCATGAACCCCAAATGAATTAACTTTTATGATAATATAATAAAACCTGCAAAAAATATTTTATTTTGTCCTCTCTCAAAATATAATACCTACGTGCAATTGTCTCTTACACATGCATACGTGTAGGTAAATGAATTAGTTGTACGTTTTTAAATTTTAAGAGGATGTATATTAACTTTAAAGTAAGAAATTAAAAATTGTGTAAGCAATTGTGTTTGAAAATATTCTGAAGTAGTTAAACAATTTTCAGTGAAAAGGGTAAATCTAATAGGATGATATCAGTTAATTTACGTTTGCCTCCATTTTTGTCAACAACATTCGTAAGTTTCCATTTTGGTCAATAACATTCATAAGACAAGTAATTTATAGTCTGCTTAGTTTCATCGTAATAATGTTTTTCCCGAAAAAAAGTGAAGCTTTTCTACAAAATACTATGAAGGAAAAGTAATCAGCAATTTTTCTGAAATAGTTCATAATGCAAAGTTATAGAAATGGGACCTGCCTTTGTAAACAAAATTGACGGAATTTTTCTTCAAACTTTGGTTTCAGATCCTCATTTGTTATTTGAATAAGTTATTCTTGCACAGATATCAGTGCATCTGAGACTTTATTCCTACTTAGACGAGTTAGAGACCCAATCTGGCACATTAAAGTAACATCGTCTTGAAATCTTTTGCTAAAGTCAGAATGTAGAGATGTTAAATCATGAGGGCAAGCAAGCATATCTTCATCACTTTTTTGTATTTTGCAAGATTTTAGATTTAAGGACATTCTCAGTTGTTGTAAGACATATAATTTAAATGAATGACACTTATTTGTAGAGCTTATTTCTTTACGCAGTTGTCAAAAGTTGGAATATTGGTAAGGAAATAAGGCAAGGTACTTGACAATTTTGATTGTTATAAATAAATACATTAAAAACTCTCAGCTTTATTTCATAAATAACATGGATATTCAATTTGAAAACTGCGAGTACCTTCAGAATTTGGTTCTAAATTTGTAACTAACCCTTATATAAGGAAAAATGCTTCCCTTTCTATTTTTCAACCCGAAAATATATTCTATTTAAGAAGTTATGAAAACAGTCAAAAGAAAACATGTGGAATTTATGTTTGTACTTACTTTTTTTCGTAATTGTGCAGACTGTATTATTTGGCACAGAATTATGTTTTTTTCTAAAAAATTAGAAGGATTTTTGAAAAGGGGAGCTAGAAAAATGTTGGAATTAGAATGGGTAGTTAAAATTTTTTTAAACACTTTTATTGAAACAATAAAAATGATATTAGCTGTAAATTTTTTATTCGCGGAACTTACCTTATTTCAATTGTTACTGATTTTAGGACAAGATATTTATTATTAAGGACAAAGCTGCGTCGTTTCAAGTTTGTCGGTTAATTTTATATAAGAGATAATCTACCTATTTCTTTAAGTAGCAAATTAGATTAAAAATGAGTATAATAAAATGAAATTTTCATTGATTTAACTTTTAAACTATGTTTATTAGTGAGATAAATGATTAAATGCTATGTTTTATATTCAGCAATTGTTCCTGGTCGCCTGTATTAGGCGTAACATTTCAGGTATTCATTCGGGATTCGATTTGACAGAGGAAATTTAAGAAGTATTTGGGAGTGAAGGTCAGTAATCATTACGGATACTAATGAATATTGCGTTGTCATATCTCTACAAAGATTGAATTCCAATGAAAGTCACATACATTTCAGTTCTTTCCAATATATCTGCCAGAATTAAATAAATATTTATTTTGTTCCATCTTGTTCTGTGACTAAAAATATCACAATCAAATAAAATTTAAAGTACGTTATGTACATGTGTAAATTGTATGTACAGATTATACATATACATTGTCACACACACACACACCCACACACATATATATATATATATATATATATATATATATATATATTAGCTATTTTGTAAACGGAATGTGTGTTTTTCAAAAGTTTAAATCTTCTTTTATGAAATTTTCATTTTTGCCTAGGCACATTTGTGTATCTTCTGTATGATTTAGCATAAATATAATTTGTTCCACTGATATAACTTTGAGCGGTTGAAACAATTAACCTACCGGTATATCATTGATAATTTGAAGGTCTTTACTTGTCTTGGATATGATTATTTATTAACATAGTCCTTTATATATATATTGTCATTATTGCTTTTGTCGTGTGCCTGTCAGGTTCCTTCGCAGCAGCGGGTGAACTCACATTGATTTGTTAAAGAGTTACTGGTTCATTTCAATTGACAATTCAGTCTTTGCAGTAATAGATGTAAGTATGTGCATTGTTCACTATTTTAGCGGCTGCGTATTCAGGGGAGTGGAAAATATGTTTTAATTACCCACCATATAATTATTTAGCTGTAAACTCATTTTTTCGTTTTTCTTTTTTTCATTACTATGAATGATGTGGTATTTTCTCACTTCAATTGCTGTTGAATAAGTTCCTATTTTTGAAATTTTTTATTACATTTTCTACAAAAAACATAAGAAGACATTTTGTTTAACAAATGTTGGTAAGGAAATAGTTTATTAATTAATTTACTCGTTGTAATTTTAGAAATCTATTTTAAGTTCCTTGGTAATGTGACATAAAATTTCCTACTAGATTATAGCGTCATTGTCGTCTATTTGTATTAGTTTAAATTGTTCACTATTTTCATTTATTTATATTAACTTTAATACGCGTAGTTTGATTTTGACTTTACAAGCTCACTGTAGAAATTTTCATTTTTGTTTTTTATTCATTGCATTTTGAGCTTTTCCAAGAGGATTTCGTTTTGCTCTAGAATTGTACCAAATTTTTAAATATTTACCTTTCAGCATTTTAAATAATGCCAATACTCGTCATTTCAATGACTACTATGCAGTAACCATTGTTTCAATCTTAAAAAATACATTTAAATAATTTTTTAAGAACATAAATAAAAACAAATTTCTTTATATGTTTAACGTTTCCTTTAAATAAATTTCCCCAAGAAATTAAATTTAAAAAGTCCCTTGAATTTTTTTTTCTAAGTCGATCTTTCTAATTTATTTATAAATTTTCGCGAGAAGCGTTAAGGTTGTAAAACTATCTGCCTACTCCTCATGTTTTGTAAGAGGGACGATGTGTTGAACTCTCTACGTTAAACAACTGCATTCACGTGTTCTAGTTCTGCACAAGTTCAATATGATCCTCAAATGAGCAACGTGGTCAGTTTTAGATCATAAGCTGTTCGAAATACACCAGACAGATCCTAGCTCTTCAAACCCAGGATGGAGTGAGTTTAGCTCAAATAGATCGGGTGGTTTAGCATGGAATGACAATTTCTCAGACTAGGGTCAAATGGATCGAGTAGTTTGGGATGAGATGACAATTTCTTAGACCACGTTTAATTCAGGTTTCGCTCGGGGCAACTTTTTTGTGGGCCAGAAGTATTGATGTGTTCCATAAATTCAGTCACATCATTATTGATTAGTAGATCAGGTCAATAACATAATTTTTTTTTCATGTTTATATGGAGATAATGTAGTCGACGGAGGTACGGTGGAATAATGTTGTTGAGGATCAGCAGCTAGTGCGTATTAGTGGGTCTCATAAAAATAGTGCATAGTGTGGTTCATATATTTATCAATAATAGTCGCGTATTTTTTTTAATATCCTCTATCGACTATATTATTCACGGAAAAATTATCGTACTCTTTCTAGATTGACGTTATTATTATTTGCTGCATACTGACACTTCTTGTTTTTGCCAAGTTTAAGTTATTCGCCACAAGTGTTTAAATATTGCATTTTTTTATGCAAACTTCAAGTTATTTGAAGATGTCCAAAATGATAAAGGATTGCAATCCAGAAGTGATCATATTTAGAAGTACTATCTTTTATTATATTTGCTAAATTTCTCCCTATCTTTAATGATTTTAGAGGTACGATTTCTTTAGTTTCATTTAAATATTTTAACATCTCATATAACGGTCAGTTTATCATGATATATTTTGTGATTAACATTATCAAATACTTTCTACAAATTATAACTCTCGTGTCATCAAATTATAAGCTGATCGTTTTTGTGAAAATGTTATTTCATTTTTATAACTACGTATTATTTTTGAGTACCTGTCATTTGTAAATTTTATTTCATTTTTATAACTACGTAATATTTTTTTTAATTTTTGGGTACCTGTCATACCTGTACTTGTTAAAAAAATTAACGATATTAAAAATACAATTGGACTGTATAATATAACTTTTTGTTTTTATAATTCTTGTTATAAATACTATATTCTATTTCCATAAAATAGTTTATATATCATAAAATATGGTAATAATAACATTGAACCAAATGTATCTTATAAATTATTATTTTAACTAAGTAAAATACTGAATAATATACTTTTGGCTGACGTGAAAATACCATTAGATTGATTTAATTAACTGCAATTTATTTACTTTCATATATTTAATTCTTTTTGATATTATTATTTAATCTGTTTAATTAATATGGCAAATACAATTGCAGCTTCCTACATAACGAAGTTCTTGAGGTCGATAAGGTTAAAATTAAACTTAAAAAGGCAACCTTCCCATTTATGGTTTATCTGTGGAAAAAAGTAGAAAATAGATTTGTGCTCAAATCAAAGTCTTTTTTATATTTATATGCGATAATTAAATTCAGAAAATTATATCCTTTTGAGCTCCTTTGGATTTATGAGAGGACCATAAATATAAACGTAAGCTATTATCGAATCACATAAAGTGGGTATATCGCGCATATAACCAGTTTTTATTATATTTCATCACAACGTGGTTTATTTAATCTTATTATTTATATATAAATGACCAATTATAAAACCCTCCGTAACTAGCTGTGCATTTGATTTCGTTATGAGAAGTATGTCGATTAGAGTATATCAAAGTTATTATATAATAACTTATTTTGGTATTTTTATAATTAACCAAATGAAAGTTTTATTCAGCGTATGTTAAAAGTTGTATGTCAAGGAAACAATTTCACATTTCTTCTTATTTCTTCTTGTGATTAAAGTTAAGGAGGATTTTATCTTTAGTACCAAATTATATTTCATTAAAACGGAAATATTTACCTAATCTTCAATGCATAAATATATTTATAAATTTATTCAATGTATTAGGTAGTCAGTTACATTTTGCGTCATGGATAATGTGCTTCTATTAGTCATGAACTTAAAAGCTAATAACAAATTTAAGTTGACGCACAAATCCTTTAAAGTAGTTGTTTATTTATGCAAACATTTATTCATAAAACCCGTTGTACTAAATGCACAAGACACCCATTTTAAGAAGATAAAAGCAAGGAGAAAAGATATAATAATAATATATCAGTTATTAAAGCTTCATAACTTAGTATAAAATAAAAAATTATTCAATGAGAATCAATTTTAGAATACCCTGCCAGTCTATTTATCGGTTAGACACCTTTATCGGGAGTGTTTGGAAGTAACTAGTTGAAATTAATATCAAATACTAAGGTCTACAGTCCTATAAAATTGAAACTTCTATCTTAATCTGGCATGAATGAGGTGCGAAATAATTATATAATCTTTTAGGCAGATGTAAAGTACCCATGTATTATATCAGAGATTTTGTCTATAGAAATAACTTTAAAATTATTTAAAACAGCTTTTTAATGGGTTGCAATCAATTTTAAACGACGTAAAATGCTTTGTTACTGAATTGAAATGATCTGGTAAGTTATTCTCTAGTTTATACTTCTATTTTAAGAATATAAAATATCTTGGTATCAAAAATTGCATATATTTTTTATTTAATGTTGTTAGCTTGTTAGAAATGTGCACACAAAAACACAGAGAGCTGGAAACGCCAGGAGCTTCTCACTTTTTTTTGTCATCAAATCCGTTAAACAAATTTCTTATAGGCGCCAATTTGTTACCTTTTCTTGTATACTTTCTTGTTGTGTTTTTATCATATAATCTGAGGTAATTTTGAAAAAATTATTACGTAATTTTGAAAAAATTATTATATATAATATTCATTGTAGCAATATTAGAGATCTAATAATGTCCTCGCCAATGCTGTCTGTATGCCATAAATTGTTAAGATTCTGCATGTTGGAGCGATTAATTCCAGAAAATATTTTAAATAATATTAAATATTTTAAGTTCCAAAAAATATTTCAAGTCGTTCATAGTTATATCTTTCATGTAATATTGTCCTGTTTCAACGCGATAAGTCATTCGTATGGTAATTATCTGATTGTGTCCGTAAATATATTATTGTCTATTGAGCCTGTGATGAAGAGGTTCAAAAACACGTAACCTGTTTTAGGATTTTTAAGCAGCACCCTTTTCACCCGGCGGATATACGGTGATATTTTCAGTTATCGTATGATTGTTTGGTTGGTGACAGTCTTTATTCTACTTTATTTCATCCGTAAAAATAAAGAAGGATTCACGTACCTCATTCATCTCAATCAAAACTGATTCTTCAACAATTGCATTACGAACTGTGGTATCGGTACCCTACTCATCAAAAATATCCATTCCGAATCGCTTTCCGAATTCTTTAAGAGCAGTGATCAATATCCTCATCCCTTCCTGATTCACCACTATCGTCATTGGAACATGCTTCCAAAAGAACAGTAAGCCTTCTTTGATTTTTCTCATAAGGTATTTTCTTAAACTCCTGAAAATGAATAAACAAATCATTATATAAATAAACAGTTACGACACCAAATATATACATTTGCTGTAAGCCCAAGTACAACGTACATCTTTCACTGCCATCGAAGTAAAATTGTTTTCAATCTCTCCCCGCACTTTGTTCTGCAGCTACCAGACTCACCTTCTGCCAGGAATCAAGGCGTCAAAAGATATTGCGTGTTTTGTAAACTTTCGGATATGTGATACCCAATCTCATTCACGCCGGGTTATGCAATAAAACGACATGGCCTCTCATTGATTCAGTGTTCAAAAACTATTCTTCTACGGGTACTTCCCATAGCACACTTAAAAATCTTTCAATTCGATACAAAGGAGGAACTCGGCAAAAAGAAACCCAAAAAATTATTCATATGTAATTTTACTTAGGATTGTTATGCGATGAACTTAATATTTTGATTTACAAAATTTTTTTTTATTAGGTACCTAAAATCTTAAGTTTAAGACACAAGTACATAACGAAAATTAAACTCTTTGAAACTGTTTTAATTTCGTCGCATTCAAAGTGCACATTTACAAAGAATCAGTGATACTTTAGATAATAAATGAGTTGACAATCCTCTGGAATATCAGCATATTGGCGGAATTGATTAGTATAAATACATATTTGGACGATGATTCAAATTCTATTTAGAATGTGAAATTGTTTTTCGGAAAAGTAATATTTCTCCACATTCAGAAATAACCCAGAAATGGTAAATATTTATTCACCACTCAACGACAGCATCTATCGCGATTCTGAACCCATACATATTATAACACAAGTTCTAAATTCTCACTTGTTTTGAAAATATGAGCGCGATTTTCATAGCGACAACTGGACGGATTTTATTTCAGTTTTCGATTGATTCATATTAAAGTATCATTTATAAATACTTTGTAAAAATTCTCCGGCCAATCGCGATGGATATCGATAAAGTAACGTGGGCGGTTAGTAAATACCGTTTATGTACAATATTTAGTGTTATAAAAATCACTTTTCAACTTTATTTCCCACAGTCTAACTGTTATTAAGCAACGTTCTAAGCGTTTGCGTAATATATATTTTAAATGACTAGCAATTGTTTATCTTCCTACTCGTATTTGTAAATGAATTGTATTTTTTATGTGATAAGGCTGAAAAACATTTTCATTCATTTTCTTCGCCAACCGAGAGGCATTTACTTTCTGTTATTCTTTTGAAAACAGTTTTATCATCAATTTAACTATTCATGATTAATTCAACTACGCGGAGATCATAAACACAAGGTCTTTAACTCTTATTCAGGTGCTAAATTGTTGACATATTAATCGGTACTCAACAGATTTTAGACACGTTAAAGTATTACAATATTATTTTCGCAAAAATAAAAAATGTATTAAATAATTGACATAAAAAGTCCATAATATATTAATAAAACCTAGAGCACAATATATATATATATATATATATATATATATATATATATATATATATAAGTCATTGAAGAGAAACATTATTACTGCGAAAATCAAGAGTTCAGACTATATTATTAAATTTTACTCTTTTCATGAACTTTTATTTCAGTCACACATATCGCTTTCGTTCGAAAACCATTTCAATAAATCATATGAACTTTGATGTGAAAGTAGAGGAATCTTGCAGCAAGCAAGACGTGAGAGATTTTTGTTTTCATTCTTAGCTTCTGGATATTGTCTAAAACTTTATATTTTCTTTTTTCTTCATTTGAACCAATAAAATACGCACTCGGCCATTATTGCGTGTGTGTTGTTTAGACTTACTACGTATATTAAAGCATATTAGTAATTTTTTTATTGATATTGGCTTGTTTATAGAGTGAATATTGCTCATCTGACTTCTCGGGTTTTGTGTTTTGGACTTTTGAGCCTGTTTAGTGATTGAAAAAATGTTATGCCATACATATGGCTAAAAATCGACATATGTTTCATGGCTAAGAATCTACATGTGTTTCATGCATACGCCATGAAATATTCTTTTTTTTGCAAATTTGCTGAGAATAAACCAGGCGCTTTAGAGATCACCACGCTTTTACTCCGTAAATTATTGTTTTAAATGTAGTTCCTGGTTTCCGTGGTTGAGAAGCTTGATGAATTAACTGAAACCGCGGGAACAATGCCCTACAAGAAATACGCCTGAATCCAACCGCAATCCAAAAACGTGTGCCAATGCGTAATGGTATTCCAAAATCGTCAATTCAAAAGATTATTTACGCTAACTATCTTCTCACATAGCATTTAGAAAAAGTTCAAGCGCTTAGACTAGAAGATAACCCAAGACGAAAAGTGTTTGTCGTATCTGGCAAAAATCAAGAAGATACGAAATTTTCAAGAAAATTTTTTTTGGTCTGAAGAGAATCGATGCCAGGTACTTGGATTATTCGACATTGATAACTCTCGTTGTTATTATGTTTCGAAGCCATGTTTGGAAGGAGAATGTAGTTTTAATGTAGTTTTCAAGAGCTCGAAAACATCAGATAGGGGAGTGGCATAATTATCTAGCATTGCGTGGAACCCATTCAAGTGCCATCGCATTTAAATGCGAATATCTATATATCTTACATATATATACTTAAGCTATAAAAAAATGTGCTGCCAGATCAAAAGGTTTGGCAGCTCATTTTGCAAAAATCTGCTGCAACTTCTTTTGAAATGTAGCCGCAGAAAGACGATACTACGTGTAATTTTACTTTAAGAGTAAGGGAGCACCTTAATGCGACATATCCAGAGAAGTGGATCAGCCGCAGTGGTACAATCTCTTGGTCTCCAAAATCCCCGGATTATAACCTCTCATTTTTATCTAGTGTTACCTCAAACAATTTCTTTACTCACGATAAAACATGACTGAACGAGATTTGCGCCAAAAAATTTAAGTAGTAATAGTAACAACCATACAAAATCGACAGCTATTTTACATGGGGAAAACAAATTAATACCTTGTATATGAATTGCAAAATAAAGCAGATACATTGAAGGTTTTTGTGTCTGATTTATTGTCAAACCTTAACCCTCATATCTGCGCATGTACAAATTTAAATAAATTTTGTGTTTACAAATTTAAGAGTGGAGTAAATTCAAGTTAAATTAATGCTTCTTAAAAGAAACACACATAGTTTTGCTGACATTACGATTACGGTTTATAACTTACATTTTGTATTTGGTAACTTAGTACATATTACGATAGTTTCTGAAAATCTTGAAATACATACATCTCTGCAATTTCTTGTGTAGACTGTCACAATATCCTAAGGTAATTATTAAGATCATAAACAAACTTTTTGTATAAATTGTAAACTATTTGTATAAATTTTACTGTGATTTTTTCATTGTTTTTTTTTTGAATAGAAAAAAATATTAAATAAATTTTCAAACAATGGCAGAAGCTAATAATAAACACAAATCGCTAACTTCAGGCATGCCTTATGACTACTCTACTATGATATTAATTTTCTCAAATTTTTTTTGATATAGTTTTTAAACAAAGTGATTTGAGTGACTGGAATAAAAACTTATCAAATAGCTCCAAAAACTCATAACATATGAATTATTGATTTTCGCGGAAATAATATTTTATGAATAACTTTTCATGACCTTCTCTAACTAAAATATATTTTGGGACAACTGTAAATTGGCCAGCCAGGGTATACATGGCATAAACGGTAACATTACGCCGCTTAAGGAATAAAGACTACATTTCGTCTTTATTACTTAAGAGTCTTTATTCCGTAAGCGATCGACTCGATTTCGTTCTCATTTGAAGAAAATACTTGTAAAATCAATCAATCATTTTCACGGACATACTATGTTAATTTTATAATTATATAAATAGTCTAACTAAAACATTTTTTTTTATAAATTTAAAATATTAAATTTATTTTAAGCGTCAGTTTTTCAATAAAAGTATAAATTAGATCATGGCTCTGGAATTATCATGTCCATATCAAGTGAAAAGTTCCCTACCCATGGGATAATTTAAATACTTTAAAAGAAATGTAATTATAAAGGTTCTTTAAACACTGAATCGAAAAATCAGTTTAAAAAAAAGCAATAACGTAAAGAAAATACGAAACGAAAATAACTGATGTCAAATGTTTGAATTCTTCTCAAACGTTAAAAATTAAAAAAAAAATCAAATGAGTAGAATTGCAATCTGCAGAATAAACTCTAGCAGCCATTGAATAGTCCTCTAATCAATATATAAATAAAAAATTACAATTACGAACGATAAAAACAATCTGGTAATATGAATATAGCAAAATAACCTCCAAATATGTATTCCTGAAATATTCCTATTAATCGTGTTTTACCACTTATTCGTAAAAAAACGAAATTGTAGTGCTTTTGCGAAATGATGTGGTTATGTTACTTACTCACTTTAAATAATTCATGATGAAATAGAAAGTGACAAACCTCTATAATATACAAAGTATTAGGCGATTTTAATTATGTTTACTAGATCCTTTATGAAATGAAAGGGGGGTTTCACCTAATATCAAAATTAATGCATTTCAAAAAATTAACACTCATCACACTTAGGTCAATGTTAAGTGACTCAGTGAGTCATTGTGCCAACGCATGTTCTAAATTATTCGATATATATCGCACCACAATATTCCTGAATCAAACAATGAAATAAATCGATTACTTAGAAAATCAGTGCACTGTGACTATTTTTTAGATGTATTCCGTTACCTCTTACCATAAATGTCATTATTTAACAAAACGAAGATAATTATTGTCTTATAATAGTAAAAAAAGAAACATAAGTCAATTTTCAATTAAATAATATACAGGTACCGCACCAATATGGTGAAAATGATATTAAAACCTTCACTAAATAAAAAAAAACAACCTGAAATACACGCCTGTTCCAACCAGTAAACTGCTCTGTTATGTTGATCTAAAGGAGCTTTAGCTAAATTAATAGGTCGTCTTCTTTATAATGAAGGGTAACAAAATAAACATGTAAGATCAACAGAAGATCGAAACGTTGTTATATTACGCATGATAAAATTGAAAAATTGGTGGAAAAAAAATTACAAAAACTACTAAAAGAAGCGAAGGTGTGCGTTATGAAATAAAAACAAGGCGCAAGTGCACAAGTGCTAGGTGATGGTAGGAAGAAAGCTGGAGAGGCACAAGTGCATAGTACCAAATCGGTTTCACGTGTGTCAAAGGGTTGATTGATAGTCTATTCAAATAGAAAAATGTCGGATCTCAGGTCGATACTTAAAGTAGCAATGACATTAATCTTTCTGTTATTTTTAATAGCACGTAACGAATGATATTGGGACTACTCAATGTAAGATATATTTTGTTTATTTATTCATGTTAATTCCGATTGTGGACCAAAGTCCGTTTTTAATCCATGATATAATATTGAAATCAAAAGAAAGCTCTACTCATGAAACTATAAACAGACGAAATATTCCAAAAGACTAATATAAAAATCTTACTCTTTAAAACTTGTAACCCATAACTTCTGGTACATAGTTTGACACGCTTTGCTTGATTGATGACTATTTATTTATTTATGTACTCCTTTTTTTATTCGGAAATATTAAGAGATACATTGATTGTTAGTTCAAAATCCTCATGAAGAAATATTCTCTAAACAATGTACATATTTCGACCAATATAATGTTAATTTCAGAAAACGCCATATCAGGAATACGTGGCGTAAAAAGGTCAATGTCTTTGCTCCTTAAAATGTCAGTAACTTTATTTTTTTTATAATGTTTCTAATGTTATTTATTTTAAGTACTGTATGACATTATTTTTTTGATACTATTTATAAAATTACAAATGTTATTACTATAAAATAAAATGTTTTCATTAAAAATTATCAGGATTAGGATCTGGAAAAGTAATATTAAATCAAATAGTAGAAAAAATATTTAAATATGTAGCTTTAGATAATGTTTTGCTTAAGAAAACAAGAAGAAATCATAAAAATTGGCGACAGTTTAGAGTAGAAGAAACGTTGTAGCAGGAACATTATTGGTAGCTCTGAGAGCTATTTACATATTCCGTACGGATTGGCTTAAGGCCCCTCCAGGGTTCCGTAATATTTTCTATCAAAGAACAGAGTGGACATACAAAGGTCATCTATTGATATCCCGCATCTCTTATCAAGCGTATCCATTAAACTTTGTTATTGATTGCAATTACTCATTTAAGACCTCCATATTTTAGAGAATACAATGTGTTAACACTCGAAATGACTCAAAGATCTGTTCACTCTCAACCAAAGCATTGACTGAACAAAACCGTGTATTAAGATTCCACTTTTTTCTACTTTAAATATAGGATGCGTGCTTTTCAACAAAATTCTACGTGCTTCGTCATGTTCACTGCTGTGGAAAAATAGGTGACCCATATCTTGCGTTTGGAAATCGGAGGGACATGTGATGTTTTAAAACAAATATCTGCAAGCTAATGTAAAGTGTGCCATATCCCATAAAAAACTGCGAAGGAATCTCTTAAGTGCCACATTCTTCTAAACTGCTCAAATATATTGGGGAAAAATAATTGTTCGTAATAAACATTTTCTGAAATGTGTCGCTTTCTATCAATAAGGGATTCTTCTGCCAAAAACTCAAAGCAAAATTAACCACGCGTTCCACGATAGTGAGATTGAGAGATAGAAGACTTGCAAAAACGTGCAATGCATTGGTGAAGCATGTTCTGTAGATATTGAATAGAGTCATAACCGAAATATATTGCGACCTAAGTACAATCCGTAAAATTTGCTGAACCCTAATGTCCCACTAAGTTTATATCAGCAACGCATTAGCCAATAAACCAAAGAACAATGTATTTTGCCGTATCGAGGCTTAGGTTATTCAACACCCAGCCAAACTTGGCAAGCTGGGTCCTGGTGTGAAAGGAAATTATGGCCCTCTCCCCAAAGTTAGGAGCCTGTAAAATAAAATTCGCACACCCATCCAGGCTTCGGCCGTTACCACAATCCGCTTCCTCCCAGGTTGCCTTTGAAGGAATGTTCTTGGATTTGAGAGGTGAGTCTATACTTAGTGCCCCAAACTTGCGAGAGATATTGCTCTAATTATCCACGGCTTTCTTCTCCTATTATCAGCAATGTGGGATGTGCGTTCACAAAGTATTACATTTCTAACGGGCCCTGACAAGTCTGCCATCGAAAATGACATTTTACATGATGGGACCAGGGACAGAACTATGCAGAGAGCCACTAAAAAACGCTTTCCTGAACTGATTGTTTCCATCCTATAAGCAGAAAGCTTCATCATAGAAGTATAAATGTTACTAGATTACTAACCGACAGAGTTACGAAAACATATTCCTCCCCATTTAAATGGACCACTGGGTAACAGGATAACAGGTGTTTTGTTCCATATTACATATCTACGTGTTAATTAAGGTTTTCTTATGAAGCATATGCTTGGAAAATTTCATGTAATTAGATATGAATACATGAAGAACTTCGAATTGTAAGTTTCTTGTTTTCAAACGGAATCGTAAGGGTGAGAGAATATTTTGTAGAAATATCGGAGCTAATTCTCCTAAAAATAAAGACATAAAAATAATTTTTAAGACTAATTTCCAAAATTATACTAGTTTCAAATTCTTCTATGAAGTCTTCTTCTAAGCCATCTTCTTTGATTTCTGGAAGTGTCATAGCCAGCAGATTGCATATCCTTATCATGAATGTGACCTTTATTAATATTTATTAATAAAGGTCACATTCATGATATTTTAAACAGCGCTTTCGTGTGTTCGTGACATTTTAAACAGCGCTTGTTTTTTTATATCATAGTTATGAATGTTTTAAAAACAAATATTATTGACTTATCGTGCATTATTTTCTATCCACTTTTGTCGTTTATATTTTATTTCCATTGATATTTTTTACCAGTTTGAAAAATGTTTATTTTTAATTCATGATGATAAATTGATTGAGTCACACTGCAAAAGATAAAAGGGAGTTTTCTGAAAAAAATACATATTCAACACCGATAAGAACACTAGTCTCTTCTTGTTTTCATTGATTAAACAAATTCAGAAAACTACTATAAAATATAAAATTAGTTCTACGAGGTATAAAATATAAACAAATGAAATGAGGTACAGTAGATTATGGTGTATGATATCACTGTATATAAATTGCATTATATACATAGCCTATAAATATTGCAAACTTACTTGATAATCCGAAAGTTGTAGTATATTTCGTGGCAATAATTACATAGTTTCATCTATTTTTATTACAGTGCATAATGTCATCGAATGTAAATATGTATAACATGACAGCAGAAGAGTATCTCGATACACTAGGCGATAAACTGGTGCAGGAGAGTTCACTGCCACATGACAAATATCACTTGGGGAAAATGATGCTTAAAGCATTTAAGGAATACCCAAATCGAATTATGCAGGTAATTTTGTAAGAAAAAGATGTTATGCACGCGCAAATTTATGTAATATTAATAGTCCTATGTTGATATTAATTACTTAATGAATAATAAAAAAACAAAGAAAAGTAATTTGTTTTGGTATTAGAAGTTAAAAGCTATAATTTTTACTGTTATTAATATTTTGTTTACAATTTAGAATAAAAAAAATTGTGCCAAAAAATTATTAGAAGCAATGCGTTGTTTGTACTTATTATTTTTTTGGAAAAATTGCATAAGATTTTAATGTGGAGGATTACGTTAGAAACAAAAATTATACTAAAAAAGGAAGGACATACTTTTAGGCCCCGCATTTTAATACGTTTTTAATTAAAAAGAACATTTATAGAAGATGGAAAAACGAATGATTTAGTATCCATTATTTCGTTTTCTCTCTTATCATTATTGCCCAAAAAGGATTTAACGTTTAATGCGAAACTATTGGCAAACTGGGCCAAATATAATTTTTCTTCATCAAATTATCTTCATAGGAATTTATACAAAAGACAAACCCGTATATACAGAGATGTTAGAATAAGTCTTGATTAAAAATAAAGGAATGAATGTTTAGGAACCATTATTGATAAATGACTTATATTTCTCATCTTCAAATGTGTTGCCAATGATTGACCCGTTATAGGATACAAATAAATTTATTCTGCTACAAAATACTTTCTTGACCCAATAGTAACTACTTGCCTTTAGTGTGCTTTATTTTCAATATCACTATTTTCATGGTTATAATATCCAGATGTTTAATTTGATATACGGTCCCAACCTAACTGTTATCATCATTAATTTGCATCTGTCTTCCGCTGAACGCAGACACGTTCTAAATAACTTATATACGCATGATCCTCTTTCTTTCGTATGCAACTGCTCCTCGCTGACTTTTTAATGTCATCAGTTCATCTGGCTAGAAAGTGTCCCGCACTGCGTTATGATGTTCATGGACTACATAAAAATTTGTATACCTTATCAATAATCAATTTTTTGCAAGTATGTCCTGCCTATTATGACTTCAGTTCGCTGATGTTAAGCGCTATGTGGATTAATTTGACACTCCGTCAGATTTCCTTTTTTACATTTTGTCTTTCGGGGACATCTCTCCCTATTTATAGTCTATCTATATCTGTAGTCCACTGAGCGTCTTTATAGTTATGAATCAGATCAACCGTGAGTATCGATGTTTTAGCGCTATAGGTCTGCACAAAAAGAGCTTATTCACTATAGACCTCCATTTTTGGCTATAACGTACGGAATCCCTGACATTAAGATCTTGTTAAAACGATAAGAAAACTTTCTAAAGACTACCCGGGCCAGCTGAATTCTTCTGCCAAAATCATTATTACAGTTATTTTTTCTACTTAGATGAACATTTTTCCAGGTAATCTGATTATATTTGTCTGGGTATGATTATGTGAGTTGAACATGATTTTAAAGATATTCTTTTAATTGCCACTATGAATTTCGTTTCTTCTCCATTTATAATAAATTCAATATTTTAAATTGAAAGGCGGTAAATGAGACCGCTGCTACAAGTTCTGCTCTTTCAAACATATTCACGCCATCCTCTTATATAAAGATTTATATTCACCATTAAAAGATCGTTCCGTGAGTTGATATAATTAAATTTCTTATCGCTTTTCTGAGTATGAAATTTATAAAAGCACAATAAAAGCCTCTTACAGAATTCTTTTGAAATATTATACCTGAGTTTGATTTTCAATCTGACTCCTCAAAATATAATTTTGAAGAAATCTTTCCACATTTTCTGATCAATTTTAAATAATATTTCGTACATTTCATTTTGATATAGTGATAAAATTGTGAAAAACTAATAAAAAGATAATACATATGCGAATGTCACATATGTTCCCATATCCTTTCTAGAGTCCTCTTCCTAAACTATTAATAAAGTAGAATTCATCTGCTAAATTATCTATTACTCTAATTTTTCACTTCACTTTTCCAGATGTAGGTTTGAAAAGATCATCACTATCTAGCAATTCAATGTTCAAATGACATTTCATATAATTTTTTTAAAATGTATTTATTTACCTATGAAAAGACAATGGAATTTATTACGTATATAAGTGTTGAAATATGAATTGCCTCGTCGTCTCTAAAATTTATCAGAAAATGTCATTTTGATCTGTGGTTGATTTTCCTTCCTGTAGAAAACGTTGGTAGGAGCGCTTTCAGAAGAGAAAGCTTTCAGTATTACTTATAATAGTACATAATTTAAATCATTTCCAGATTGAAAAAATAACCGGTAAATCGGAGAACATACGGTCATTTCACGATCGCACGGTTCGCGCGGCGCTGATGATGCGCAAGCGCGGTCTTCATGCAGGTGACATTGTCGGTATGATCGGACGAAACCACCTCGACATGGCCGTGCCTTTTATAGCCTGTTTCTTTGACGGACTCTCTGCCTGCGGTATCAACGAAGCATGGACATATGGTATTATATTCCACAAAGTCACTATAATTAACACTATTCAGTACAGATGTTAGGTTATGCAATACGGATTTTCTGTTCAATAATTCTTTATAAACATTTTCATGCTCTTTTGGAAAGAAGATTTCAAATAATGGCTTAACTTCATCATGTATACTTCATTGTGAGCCACAGAATTGTGACTTTTATAAATTTTAAATTTTACATATACGCCATCGTGCATTAAAGATAACGATAAAATATTTATTAGAGTTTATTTAAAGAAATCTATTAAAATCATTACATAGACGTATTATAAGTTCCATTTTAATGCTAAAGTTTCCTTAGGTTTACTAGGTAATTTTAATATGAAAAGGTATTTATTTTATGAACCATTTAACTTGAAAGTATTTAGGAATCCGGTTGCATAGGTTCAAAAAATTTTATAATCTTTTAATTTCATATGAAACCTATTCTGTTTAATACGAGTTAATTAATTTTTAATAACAATGGAATCGGGAATTTCCAGAGGGAGAACTTTTTATTAACCAATATTTCGTCTGGAAACCGAGAATTTTGTATATAGCATTGACCTATAAATTAGAGTATTCAATTTATAGCGGGTTATGGTTTTTATAATACTTTAGGTAAGTATAAATTACATTTGACTCACTTGTCCAATTTTATCGGGAATTAATTTGTGTGTTTATGTCACATTACAAGCGTGACGCCCTTTAAATATTCTCTACCGTAAGCCGAGTACGACTGAACAAGAGGAATGTCAAGTGGGCGATTATTGTTATTTTCGCGGTCGGAAAAAAAATTTCATTTTCCATCATACACCGTGACGCGCCTCACGTACGAGTATATCGACTTCACGCCAAGTATACCGGAACGGGAGCGTAGCCGGGAGCATGAGATACAGGTTGTAATCTGAAACATCACGCAAAAAATACACATATGCCTCACTCTAAACAATTTTTATTTCGGAACACGATGAAAAGTTTAAAAAAAATTAAGAAAAAAGAGGATGTTTACAATTTCTGTTTACAATTAGGTCAGGTTAATGTATCTGCTGATTATGTATGAGCGGTTATATACTGTCTGACGCCGTGTCTAAATAAGAAAAGAAAATTTACGTAACTCAGTGCACTTGAAACGAGTGAAAAAGTCTTTGGCGATTTAACCTCTAAAAGACATGAATAAAAGTTTTTAAAACTAGAGATATATAAAATAATTAAATTTTACAAGTAATATAGATTTTCTTCAAATATGCTTAAAATACTTTACTTACTTTAATTAATACAAGTTGAAATCTTAATACTACGAGAACAATGTCTTCCGGCTGATAAGAACAGCATTCCGACCGCGCTTGATGAGCGGCCGGGAATCGAACCTATATGCACAACGTTGTCTACGGCCCGTATGTCTTATGATCAACACAATATACCATGGCGACAACATTATTGTTAACTCGAATCTACTTTCTGTCGTTCTTTACAGCGGATCTCGATGCTTCACTCAGGACCACACGACCCAAGTTAATATTTTGTCAGAACGTTAAGGCGGGAGACATTCAGAAAATTATAACGGCAAACGACATGGACTGTGAAATTATTACTTTTGACGAAAACAATTCGGGTTACGTGACGATACGTGACTTTCTCCAAGGCGTCAAAGATGTCAACGAGATAAATAATTTCAAGTAAGTTATTTAATAGGTCATATCGTTTCATTTTAAATATGTCAGTCATCTTAACCATATTCAAATGCAGATTATGTGTTCAACCTACATTTTTATTTGACCTGTATCTTTTTACTTATGCATATAGGCTAATTACTCTAAAACACAGTAACATATGTGCATAACTCATTTTATACTGTGTAATCGTAAGGAGTTAAACAAAATAAGTTAAATACTTTTATTGAATTATTTACCATTATTAATTAGTTACAACATAAATATGTTACGTGCTTGTTTACGAAAACCAAGATATTTTAAAATCTTTATAAGTTAAAATTTTTCAGAAGGTAATTTTATTGTGTAACATATTTTCCACAGGAGTAAAAATATGGTGTAGATTTAAAAAAAATATATCATCTCGACATATCGATATAATGTCTATACGATCTCCCAAAAATCTTGTTTTCTGTCATAATTTCTAGTTGAGTAGTTTCGGAAATAAGAGGTGTGATACATTTACGAGACTTCCAGAAATAACTCTTCTGCACGACACCCTAACAAATAACGTAATACCGAATTTCATGCTTATATGTCAAGCAGTTTCAAACAAAAATAGCTGTGACCCACATATAGATACGTGAGTGATCTGATAAAGGTTCTCTATGGCAGGAAATTTAAAAAAACTTTATCTTTATTTTTTTGAAATTTGCAAACGGTTTATGAAGATCGGAAGAAATGAAACACTATTAAGACTATTATTTATTTCCATTTAATTCCAATTTTTTATTGTTATGTGAAGAGGAAGCAAATCATGTATTTAAAAATAATTAATTGTAAAATATACAAACAACTAAACTAATGTGTTACAATATGACCCTATAATGAGAGTTCTAAATTCAAGTATCATTATGACAATAAATATGTAATGTCGGCGTTTGGAAAGGTCATTATCCTTCTCATAAACAAACATCACACTACTGTCTAAGAAAGTTTGTTCACAGAATATGCTGCCAAGTTTTGAAATAACTACTCCAAGATTTACGAAATGCTCGTTCTATACATCCATTTAAATATTGTGCCAAAAAGCTATACCTATTGGAATACACTATAATATCTAACTTCCATTTTCCTTTCATATCCTCATTCTTTTCTCCATTCCATGATATTTGTAGGTTCATGTACATATACTTATACATGTATATGTACACGTACTTATGTACGTATGTGTATACATGTATGCCTGTTTTTTGTGGGTATTTTTTTTATTATAGAGGTAGGAATATATTGTTACATATCATCAGGTCTTGATAGTCAACCTGGATATGTTGGACTCGGATGGATGTACCCACACCGATATGTCGGACTCGGATGGATGTACCACCTCCTCTGTATCTGGTCCCTGTTTCCTCGGCGGAACCGTCGTTAGACATTACGTCACGGAGGGAGGATCTAGCTGTAGCTATTCCTTCTGTCATTCGATGTCACTACTTCCCTCCTTTTAATCGCTATTTAATATAATTTTTTGCACGCTTCCTTAACTTATTTTTTGCCCGCGACGAAGATCCTGAAGAACTTCTATGGCAAATGTATTAGTCGCGTCCCAAGCTGCATTTGACGAAAGTATAGCTCCTACTCTTCGTCTACGTCTTTGGTTGAATTTCCTGTCTGAGAATGTTTTACAGAATATCTCGCAACGAGTTGTATCGGGAGCACACAAAGAATACGTGCTCCGTATCTTCACCGACTCCTGGATAGGACGGGCACTCTGGGGAATCTTCGTGATTGAAGCGATGAATGTATGTCCGAAAGCATCATGTTCTGTGAGCATATACGTCAGGTAGTAGATTTCGATTTCGGGTCAGCCAGGCATCCACTTCTGGTATAAGACGATACTTCTACCTACCCGTGGTTACGGAATCCTACAGCACTTGTCATCGACATATGTTTTTTTTCTATTCCTCCACCCTGAGTTCATCGGGGCTTAATGTAGTTGTGGATCCTTTTCGCCGATAAAGCGCTCTTCGGTCTTCGGCTAGTACTTCAATCGGCAGCATCCCGACGATAACGAATACCGCGTTTTCTGACACTGTTTTGAAAGCGCTGGCAACTCTCAAGGCACTCAGGCGATATGCGGAAGCTATTTTCCTTCGTGAAGCGTAGATTCTGAGGGTATCAGGCCATATGGATATTTCATATGTGAATGACGTGACCACTGACGACAATGAAGTCCTTCTACTTTTTTTTGGACCCGAAAAATTAGGCATTAGCCGTACTAAGGTTGCTCTCACGACCGATGCTTTAGAGCTAATGTGTTCCACCTGTTGTCTGAAGCTGAGGGGCTGTCGGGTGTCAATCATCACCCCCAGATACAGTATAAACGGTTGTTATGTGACGTCATGTTTATCCACTCCCACTGTGACAGTCTCCATCTGCTTTTTGCTGCTAATAAGCATCGCCTCCGTCTTGTGCTCCGCCAGTTCCAGGTTAACTGTGTTCATCCACCTACTGATTTTCTTGAAGGTAATATCAAATGCGAGTTCTATCTACTCGAGGTGCTTTGCGACGTTCACTACGACAACATCATCTGCGTATGCCACGAGATTGACATCTCTTGGTAGTGCTACTTTCAAAAGCCCGTCGTACATGATTTTCCACAAGAGTGGACACAGTACAGAGCCCTGAGGCACTACTGCAGTGATGTTATGTGATTTCGGATCTGTCTTCGTATTTTACTTCATCTGTCTATCAGTGAGGTAGCTTGCTACCATGTTCTGAAGGTAAGATGGTACGTTCATCTCATTTAGGTTCCGAATAATAGAGCCCCAATTTGCTAAGTTGAAAGCATTCTCGATGTCCAGTGTGGCCACCAAGCAGTATGTCTTTGCGTTGTAAACCTTCAAGAATAGTTCCGGCGCTACCTCGATGGCTGCCTTCAAAGCAATGTTTGGGATTCCATTCAGGCCTGGAGCTGTGTTTTTCCCCATTCTGTTACATGCCACCATCAGTTGGTCGTTTGTGACTGGCGGGGTTTCCTCAATCTCTAACTGTTCTGTCAGATAATGTGCTACGCGTTGTTGTGGGAATAGCACAGTGACGATCTTCTCTAGGAGTTTGGGACACGTAGGCATCGGCATCAGATGGTTTTTTAGGTGTGTCATGACAGCCTTATACGGTCTGCCCCACTGGTCCATGTGCATTTCGTCGATAAGCTCTTTCCAGCATTGTCGTTTACTATCCTTGATGGCTTTGTTCAATTTCCGACGTAACTTCTTGTACTTTGTCATCAGTTCCGCAGAGTTTTATCGTCTCCAGCCACGCTGAGATGCTATTCTTCTTTTGAGGCACTCTGTACGTAAAGTACCGATGTGATCATTCCACCAGTGTACCAATGTACGATGATTTATGCCGCGTTTCCGGGGCATACTTGCATCGCAGGCATCCGTTACTCTCTTTATTAACTCCACTGTCATCTTTTCTACATCTCCCGCGACGATTGCGTTTCCATCCAGAGTCACCGTGAAGGTAATAGGGTCAAATTACTTCACCTTCCAACGGATTGTCTTAATCTTCCTGTGGGCGTTTCCAGTACTGCGGCCAGTCGAGATTTCCAACAGTAATGCGCAATGATCACTGGCTGTGTAGAAATCTATCACCTCCCAGGAGCAGTTTCCTTTGGCGAGGCAGCCGCTGACGAAGGTGAGATCAATGATGAAACTTGCATCTCCTTTGAAGTATGAATGTCTTTCACTACTGTTAAGCAGGACTACATCCAATGTGGCCATGGCTTCTAGTAGCGCTTTTCCTCGCGTATTAGTTTATTTACTTCCTCAATCAACTACGCAAGAATTGAAGTCCCCGGCGATTACCACGCGCGAGTGCTGCTTTGCATTCTCATTCAGGTCTTCCAAGAAGAGCGTAGCAGCTGCAAAAATGAATGCCTTCTAGCTTAGCCACAACAAAGCCGGTCTCTCTGTTATTACTCCTTCTCCACACTTAGTGCAGAGTTTAGACCGGTCTACCCCACTCTTACATTGATTGGCGAGACTACCATATCGCCCGCACCAAAAACATTTTATTGGTCTCTCCACTGCTTTAATCTGACAATTAACCCAGCCAAGGTTAGGAATCACTGATCTGATTGCGTCCGGCGGTATTTGATATTCCTCTCTAGCTGTCAATTGCAAGGCTGCAAGGTTCTCCTCTTTTGTCGTAACATCGTCAAGATCTTATATCTCGAGGTCTTCTTGTGGCCCCATACTGATGACCTTAGCGTCATCCTTGAGAAGGTCAGCAATAGTTTTCCGCAAACTCTGACCTTTATCGGTGTTTTCCTTGGTGAGTATGATCTGCAGGTCACCAGTAGTTGTCCTATGAATCTTATCTACTGCAGAGCAGACTTGTTCATCCGGGACGCCCTTCTTGACCCGAGTAAGTATTTTAGCATACTTCTTCTCCTCCTTTGGGCGGACAAACAGTGCATTGGATCACTGGTCTTCTCGTCGTCTTCAGCTTAGACAGCTTTGAAAGCTGCATTTTAGGCTGCATCTCGCGCTTTGTCTTCTTGTTGGTTTGAACTAGCTGCTAGTTGCTGCAAGAAGGAGGCAACTGCCTCCTTCTTGTTGTTTGCGTGTTGAGTTACCTTCTTGGAGAGATCGATCAGTCCGCAGTTCTCCTTTCTCTTCCTTTGTTTTTCGCTTGACCCCAGAGACGGCCGTTGCTTCCTTTGGTGTTCTCAGATCTTCTGGCACTTGACAAGGGGAGTCTTGTTGCTTAGCTTCTCGATCAATAAGCTTCTCGAGACGCTCCCAAACTTTTGTTCTCTCCATTTCAGCACCTGCATCCAGTGCCGCTTACTTGGCGTGATGCCCGTTGTCAACTCTTTTACTTATGTCAGTTTGTTTTTTATTTTCATTATTAAACATCACCATACTGTTCCAACGAGTACCTAGGGAAATATCAGTCCACTCCAGCAGGGCCTCGATTGCTGGAGCAAGGTCACTGTATACATCTGGGCTGGAATCTGGTACCCCAGGGGAACCGTTTACGACTCCGTTTCCCCGACGCTACGCAGTCATAGGCATGGTACCTTTGACTTGGGGTCCACGGGTGCTATTTTATTTCACTCCTACCCTCTGTTCTGGAGAGCAATGAGCATCCTCCTATCCGCACGAGGAGACGCATCCGGTAGCAGTATCACCTCTGCTGCGAGTTTTTCGTGGGTGCGCGCGCGCGTGTGTATGTGTGTTGGCGTGTGTGAATTGGCGTACGCCTGTGTAGGCACACATGCGTGCATGCGTGCGCACGTACCTTGCTCGCTTAACCAAGAAGCTTGAAACCCTGTTGGTACATTGACAGTCCTGTTTCGCATTGCAAATTTGTCATCGACTCGCATTTAATACATTGGCAGCTTTTGTATGGAACTTGTAAGACAAAAAAAATGTATATATATATATATATACATATATATATATATATATATATATATGTAAATATATATATATATATATATATATATATATATACATATTATTTTTTTCGGTTTACCTTAAATCTTTAGGAAAATATACAAAAAATACAGGAAAATGTACAAAAAACTAACCTTTATATCCTTATCGCTTGTATTAAATTATCAAACTTATTAAATAATCAAAAATAGTTTTTTCATAAAGTAATACAATGACTAAGGAAACTATAAAGATTATCCTATGTGCTTTCTTAATGGAATATTCACTATAATATATGCGTTTCCCGTACATAATTTTATTAAGTACGAAATATCTATTACACTCGTAAGTCCATATGAGTGCTGACGTATGATGGATGAAATAATTGCACGAGGAATATTCAAAGAAGGTCGATTTTCATTCGATGACAATTTTTTTATATTGAATGTTAATAACAAAAATCTGAGAACAAAGATGCTTTCGCACACAAACACGCGTGCGCGCACGCGCCCTTGCACATATATCTGCACACCCTGTGTGTGTGTGGTCTCATTTATATTGACACAGACACGCACGCCCACCCAAATACACATTTTTTTTTTATATATTGATAAATAGAATAGTTTGTGAATGCTCCATTTACTGTCAGAAGTTATCATGTTAAAAATGGTACATAACTTTTTCATTGCAGAAAATCGTGCTTCGTACTCGAAAAACAATTTATATGGATATATATATATATATACATATATATATATATATATATATATATATAATAGCAGCTATATTTGTGTAATTATGCCCATATAAATTTAAAACATGACTCACCGATTTTAATATTTTTTTTAAATTTTTTGATCTCTTTCCTTTCGACATTTAAATTTATATTTAAAATTCAAAAAGAATATTTTTAATTTTCTAAAATTCATTCTCTAGGTAATAATTTCATGCTTGTATATTTCAACAAATTTATAGGCCAGCCTATTTCGACACGAGTAACACAACGGCCGTGATGCTTAGTTCCAGCGGCAGTACGGGTCCGTCTAAGTGCGCGTGTATTACATATAAAGCATTCTTACACCAGATGCGACTTTTAATGTGAGTATCAAATAAGCTTCTAACTATGGTAGCTTATATAACTAATTGAATCTTATAAACAAAATGTTCCGGAGAGTTTTTGTGTCTCATTCTTTTATTTTTAATAAGAAAAGAGGTATTGTAGGGTCGAATGTTGCGGCATTTATCTTCCGTTAAATGTCTGTCGTGTGTATTTTGTTGAAACTATGTAATTATTTAAATTAAATTTCAACTAATATTTATGGATAATAAGAAAGTATTCCTAGAATTATTGTTGCTTTGAAATAATTTCTCTTCATCTTGAAAATCTAAAGTCCACTGATTCGAAACGTTAATTCCGATTTGCGAGTGTAGAGTTCACGACATCCGACCGCTACACTATAAGTAAGTATACTTACAGTCTTCCTCCTCTTTAAAGATACTAAGAGTGTGGCGTTATTTTAAGCATCATTATTAAAATCTGAATTTATTTTCACAGTAACTGTCGCTGGTTTTGGCACGATCACAATCCTGTATATTTGCAAATATTTATATTACTATTCAACATGTAAATATATTGCTCAAATACTTACTGTGAAAAGACTCCTATTCACTAAGCGAGTTAGGAAAGGGGCTGCTCGGAGTTCCTCTATAAAACATGATCCAAAATTAAGGGTTCCGCAAGAGAAATAAGGTTATTGATATAGTTCGAATGATTAGCCGGCTGAAGTGGCAATATTTAGTGCAAAATAAAATTACCGTTGGGAAGAAATTCCTTAAATGGGAACTACGTATCCGAAAAAGCTAATTGGAATAAACTATCTATAAATGTGTGATAACCAGCTAAAAGATGCGGAAGCCGTTTAATGAAAGTGGCAACGAATAGATATTTGGGGGGATATAGGGGGATGCGTATGTTAAGCAGTATACGTCTTCCATCTGAAAAGGATGAAGCATATTGGTTAGAATATTTATAACCGAAGTAAAATATTGTGAATTTCCCAAATATAATAAGAATACAGAATCATTAATATAGTTTCTAATAAACATTAAATAAGCTTGGAATATTAAGTAAAGTAAAATATTTTTAGAGCTTTTTTCAATAATATCTATATTCGTATTTTACGGAAAATTTTAAATCTATTATTCTTCAGTTTCAGGAATATTCTCTTTCAAGTAATGTGTCATAACATACTTTAAAAAATAATTCTATTTATTTGCGTCCTCTGAAACTTTTGAACCAAATTTTATCATTTCTAATTTTTTTTAATGTTAATTAAAATTTCCTGAAAGTTCCTGAAAACAACGAATATGATAGACTGATGGATAGTCTCAAAAGAGTTTCCTGTTTCCTTTTAAGGTACAAAATTCTTAAAATGTATTTCTCTTTGCTCTAGGTCGATATTCCTTTACATGGGAGAAGACAGATCATGCTTACTCTTGTCATCGCCTCCGTGGGTGGATGCCGCCGTCATGCTGATATCTAGCTGTTTATTCGCCTTCACTCGCATTCAAATATGTGATGAAAATTATGCAGCTAAAGATGTTAAGGAAATGATACACAATTTTAAGGTATAATGTGAACCCGTTAAATTTACTTTAAAATGCAAATTTTGTAGGTATTTTACTTAAAATGGAAGAATCCTTTAATTATAATCAAAAGAAGGTAACGAAGGTATGAAATTTTTTTTTTTAAAACGTAATTATCAAATTTAAATTGAATTAAATATGCACCGCAATACGAACGGAGAGCATCCTGTCGAGGGGTAAAATAAATTTTAATTATTCTCTCCGAATAACCAAAAATATTTAAGAGGTAATATAATTTTTTTTATAATTTTATTTTTGCTTCTGCAAAATACGAAAAATATCACTCAATAGGCCTCAAAATTTCCGAAGGTTCAAGTTACGTTATTGGCATATTTAAAATATTTTCTGCTCACAACCTTGGTTACACCCCTTTCTCATTTCCTAACCTAATTTTATCTCTTACAAAAAATCTATTTTGTCCATGAAATTTTCAAATAAGTGGATCCTGAGACCAGGAAAATATCCTCTATAAATGACTTCATGAATCGACTGAAACGTTCTACTCTCTTCCAAGACTTATTTCTTCTGTATTCGTGACTTTGGCTTCTTATTAATACCTTTTTTGTTATTCTGTGCCAGGTAAAAATATTTTTGTGAGGCGATATAACAATCTATTTTTAACAGTCTGGTTTGCTGTAGCAATACTCAGTAGTTAAGTAGAGTTAAATATTTGAAAACATCAATTCCTGGTGTTTTGCATTAGACCTAATTCCTTATTATTATGCGTATTTATTATTTGTTAATTGAAAATTGAACAACTTTCAAAATGAATTACTTTTGAATTACTTCTTCCTGCCAAATCTGTAGTTTCATGTCTCTAAACATATTTTAATTTTTGCAAAGACATAATAAAACTAAATAATTTTATTATTATATTATTTGAGTAATGTCAAGAATAACAAATCACGAAACGATAGTACTAATGAAACATTAAATTTTGCGCAATTATTGCAAACGTGGAACGTTGCAAAGATAACAATTAAGCTAAACAAATAAATATATAAATACGTTGTGGGTGACCAACATATCCATTTCATATTCAGGTGTACACGAAATTATTTTCACAATAATCAACATTTTTGAGAAATTTAATAAAAAAATTGTTTTTAATTTTTGCGATTGTTCCTGGTTTGTATTTGAAAAAGTAATGGTTTCTGAAGAAATTCGGTGAGATACCTTGCTACAAATCATTAAAGTTGTAGAAGTTATCTCACAGAATTTCTTCTAAATTTTTTCTGATTGAAAAACTGTTTTAAAAACGATTCCATAGTTTTCAAGAAATTTGTTCGAAGAAACATCACAGCACTTCTCCTAAACTACTTGTATTTATAATGGTAAATCCAAAAATATATTAGTTTTTCAATAAGTTATAAACTGCAAACTGGTGTCAATTAATTATTTAAATATACATAACACAACTTCAACAGGAACAATTTTCTTAACGCAAATAGAGCAACAAATTAATCTGTATGTAGCTTTTTTGCACACGTGAATTGCAAACTTTTAATAAATAATGAACTATCCAAATAGGAGTTTCTTAAGGAGGAGCAATTTTGAAATCGTGAACAAGAGAACATTTACCTTAAATATAATATCTGCATGTGAAGAATACAAACTGTTAATGTGCACTGAACTAAACAAATATAACATTCCTTAAGAGGAACAATTTTGAAATAGTGATCAGGGAGTAAAATTGCCTTAAATACATTTCCACACGCTAATGTTGCAAAATGTTAATGGCTAATGTATTATTAAAATATGGCTTCCCTCAGAAGGAGCACTTTCAAAATTTTGAATAAAGGGAAATTGCCTTAAATCTTGTATGTCTATTGATGTAAACTACACATTTTTAATGAATATTGAATCACCAGATATGGTATTCCTCAAGAGAAACAATTTTAAAGTCGCGAATGGATATTATAATTACCTTAAAAATGGTTTCCCCATATTTTGGGAATCTGGACCTTCAAAATTAAATAATCCTATTAATGTATAATTTTTTTTAAACAGTCGAACGTAAAACGTCTAGGTTAGAATGTCGACATGAAATTATTTTAATAATTAACATACAAAAACTTGAAAAAATTTACGAGGTGTCACTTTGTTTTTATAAAAATTTTGACATTGAAATAATAATCCTAAATCGAAATTGAATACAAAAAATATTTGTCATGATTTGGTAAATTTATACGAATTTCATATTTTATGATATATCATTAAAAACTGTAGACAGTGTGTACAATATGTACACATTCTGGTTTTTTTATAATTTATTTAATGTTTAGCGAAGAAATATTTCACAAAAGTTAAACTATTGAATATATTTGGCGTTAATTTTGTAGAAATTCATTATTCACAATTAAATGAAACTACGTGATGTAGTATTATTTCTACTATCTTTAATTTCTTTACCACGACCTAGGTTTCGTTGTATTACAACATCTTCAGGTGGGATATTAGCAAAGATCTTTGCTTCTATCCCACCTGAAGATGTTGTAATACAACGAAACCTAGGTCGTGGTAAAGAAATTAAAGATAGTAGAAATAATACTACATCACGTAGTTTCATTTAATTGTGAAAAGTTAAACTTAAAAAATGAGAAATTATATGTGAGCAAGTGTTTTCTGCGCTTGTCCATGGGAGTTCTGGTAAAAAAATAAATAAACCTTTAAATAATACAAAATATCGCACATGAGAAATTCTAAATACATTTTTCTTGTGACTATTAATCCACCATAATCTATTTTATAGCTTGTTTAGGAAGGGTTATTCTTATTTAAATTGATGGGAACATTATGTGTACAGTGTACAGTGCCTGTGATGGGATATCTAAAAGATGATTATAGCTACAGGTGAGTACACGGACAACGATAGGGACAAATACAGGATCTTGCTAAATTCGTCTCCCAATACGTCTTCCATTGGTTCCTGGATACAAAAAAAGAGTATTAATTTTTTTTTATTTTTATCTGGTCTTTAATAATATATGCGAGTATTATCTCACAAAAAGGAAATTGGATCATAATTTTAATCGGTGTTGTGCTTAGATATTTGTGGAGTAGTTAAATGTTCAAATGTAATAAGGACTAAGCGGATATTGAAAATAAAAAAAAATTATTTGAAAATGAACCATTTCTCCGTAATAAAGGTTGAAATCAAAAATAATTATTTACAAGTATTCTGTAATATTTTCCAGGTTAATAAAAAAATACTTGCTATACGAATCTACTAAGAGCCTGTAAAGAGTTTTGGGCTTTAAAAAACCTGCTTGTTGTAATCTAATCGATAATACCTGTATGGTTCAGCCTACTTGCCTTACAATAATTCCTCATTTCGATGATTTTATTTTACAGCCAAAATGGTGTATATTAACCCCGAGCCTAGGTAGGCTGCTACTGCGCGATTCGGAGCGAGATGGCTACGATTTAACTTCCTTGCAAGTGGCATTGGTAGTCGGTACTCATACGACTGTTGACTTCCTAAAGGATCTACAGGTGAGATGGGCAAAACTGGCCAAAAAATGCAAATTATTATGTATAACCAACTTCTAAAAATATTCTATATTTTATTTTCTGTAACGTATTCTCGTTGTGCAAATTTTTTTCTAACGGGATTTTTACTACAAGTAGTAGCTCAGAAATATTGTTTTTAAATAATTTTAAGACCTGAAAATATTATTTTAGTAACTGTTAACTCAAATTGCTTTTTAAGAACAATTTTAATGTAGAAATCCAAAATATTTCAGCAGTGACTAAAGCGGTCGAGTACGGTGAGTGATATCAAATTGGAAGGTTTTAGTTACAAATCGAGTACAAATTTTTAAGCTGAAGTTCAGTTTGCTTCCTCCACATATTTTCAAACAGATGTTCCATCGCCTAACAATAGCAGTAGCGGATAAATGCTATCTACGTGAATACAAATTTACGTCATACTTTTGATGTTATGGACTATTAACATATCTAATTTTGGTTTATTCCATTAAAAGCAACAATCCAAGGTTGCTTTAGAAAGACGATTTCTTCAACTTGCAATGTATTATAATTGTTTTTTTAATTTTTCAGTCAGCCATCAAATGTCTGTCTTTTACCATCATTTCATATTTTATTCACAATTGAAGATAATTTTTTAGAAGGAAAATGTCACTGCATGTACTTTCTCTTAATTATCGATTCGTATAGATTTATTTCGTCAGCTTCATTCATAGTTATGTTCGTAACAGTAATATAACTTTATAGTGATAATATCAATTACAGTATTTTAATTAACGTTTTCAATCATTTTAAATCACCAATAATCCCAATGGTATTTTTGAGCTCAGTCAAATTTAAACATGTCCACCTGACACAAATTTTCCAGACATCTAAACGTTTACTGCAGAATTTTTTGAACCAACGTCTAAACTTGTTCGATTCTATCGATACTATATTCTTTTGTTAGCCTTTACCACCAACTGCAAAACACTGACGTTTCTCCAATGGTCGCTGCTGAGGGAATTCCCCCGCGCAAGTCATTACTGAGACTAATAATATCTACTTGTTCAGAATGAATGAGTTATAAATAGCTGTACGAGATGGTCTTCATTATAAAATGTAAATCCAAATAGGACGTAACTCTGTGATTAGTCAAACCACAATGAAAGTTATGAACAAAAATTTCTCCCTTTTAAATTCATCTTTATTTTTAACGCCGAATATCATATGATCTTTATGAATAATATGCAGAAATTAAATAACATCCAAATGACTGCAAGTTATGGGATTTTCCCATCAAATTACACATCATTGTAACTAGGATACCTAAAAAATCGCTGTACTAATTTTAGGTGAATTTAACCTGTGTATAAATGTTTCAAATAAATTAACATAAAATATTTATGAAAGTAAAGTATCAGTCAAATAGCAATGCTTTGCATAGGTATGGATTTGTACAAAAACACACAAACCAAACGTAAGCAAAGCGTTGCTATTTTACATTACTTCTCTTAAACCGTTGGCGATATTATTTTAATTGACTACTATGAAAGTATGATTAGATTTCCTATGGAAAAAGATGATATATGCGAAATAATAGTTAACAGTATATTAATATATCTTTCTTGGTACATATTTAATGTCCTAACCAATGGCTCTTGGGTAAAATTATGATTCGAAAGTGTTTTCTTCAAAAATCTTCTTTCTTTACGACTAATTTCTGCGTATTGCTTTTATTTTATGTTCTTTTTCTACAGCACCTCATAAAAGGTAAGGTGTTCAATGGATATGGCTTAACGGAGACATGTGGTAACGCATTCAACTTGGTTGACCTTAGCTTTGGTTCTTGCGGTACTCCGGTTCACGGCATGGAATACAAGGTTATAAAAATATTTACTTAATTATTTGCTAATTATTAATTCGAGTATAGTTTTCTTATGCAATTAATTATACAGCTTTCTTTCAACCAAAATGCTCCAAAATGATAAGATTGTCAATTTAATAAAGTCAAACGATATCAAATCAGTACCTACGACATAATAAAATAATTTATTGGAGGATCCATCATAAAATGTCTCTTGGATATAAAATGAAAGAAATAGAATGAAATAAAAATATTTATCCAGAGATCTGAATATTTTAAATTATCTTGTGGGTTTTGTAATTATATTTTTATGTTGTTTAATAACTAACAGAATTCCACTCATTATTATTAATTTTTTGTACCTTTATCACGAAAAAATATATATAGTAACATTAAATAAGAAAATTGAGCAGTTTTTTGGATTTTTATAAAAATTTTAAAATTTTAGTATTCTTTTTGATATCTGTTTTTTTAATACAGTTATTAAAGCATCTTCGAATTCCTCAAAATTCAATTTAAAAATTAAGCGCATTTGTTCATCTTGTAAACAAAATTAAAAAGTTAATAAATCCTTTTCATAGCATTCAGAAATGAAACACCTGATACTCAATTTTCAAATTGTAATTAGGAAGTAAAAATCTTGTTTTTTCTCAATTTGTACGTCTCTTCTTTTTGAATCAAATAAAATATGATCCCAAGTAAATATATTGATTTGAGCTACGCAAGGGGTCTCTATAGCAGTTTTTAAATCTTTATTAATTTTATATATTTCAGCTATTTTGAGTTTTATTTTTATTTGGTTTTAAATCCAATTTAAAACTCATGTCGATTTTCCAGGTTTTTCAAAATACCAAAATACAACATTTGTAAAAAATGACGTGATTTTTGTTTTTATTCGACAAGGGCAATGTGAAAGGACAATTTGATTATTTTAACAAGATGTATACACATACAAACATCCGTATATATATATATATATATATATATATATATATATTATATATATATTATATGACAAAAAACTTATATGACGGCTATAAAATGAAAAAAAACCTTTATAAGACCACTTGAAAATATATATGTCTGATACTAAAATATTCCCTTACGATATAAAAATTAAAATGAAAGGGTTAAGCTATGTCAATCATCAAGAATATAAAAATACATAGTATTAAAAAACTAATTCTAAAAAACTAACTCAAGTAACAAAATATGTTTCGAATTGGCTTTGTAAACATCTACATGATTCGACCTTTTTCCTGTTAAGAGACAGAAATTGTTAAATATAAGGACTGGAAATATATGACCAGCCTATAATATATGAATTGATTATCATTAAATGTTAAATCTATTTGAGAAAATGGGATAATCAGTAATATTTTACCAGAAGCGGAAATTAATAGAAGAAGCGACGAAGATACATATTTTACAATACAGAAAAATTATCACTAAATTTGTTTAACTTTTCCAGATTATAGATGTAAACAGCGGTATTGAAAATGGTCCTAACACGCCTGGTGAATTATGGATAAAAGGACCCATAGTATTTAAAGTAAGCACACGTTGATAGTTCCTAATATTTAATCGTTATCAAGGAATCAGATAAAACAAATCAAGTAATTTCTTTAATATTTGTTTTAATAAAATAATTATGTAAATAGTAATTGGTTACTAACCGGCAACTGACGTTTACACATTTGTTGAATACCCATACATAAAAAAACTTGGTCAATATATAGACTTTTTCCGATAAAACGCTATCCTGTAAAAAATACTTCCCACTGAAATGCTCCTTTTTTAACTAACCGTTATATTAAATAAGAGTTACATTTTTCTTACATAGCCTGAAAGTCATGGATCCTTAGGCTACAGTATTATTAAAAATTCTAAGGGGTCGCAAGAATCTTATGTTCCCGGATACAAAGCGTAGGATTACGAAAGTAGCGTAAAATAAATATGGATTTAGTAGCTTTGGGATGTGTGTAGGAAATGGGTAAAATTTATTTACAGTAATATGTTATATATTCGTGTAGTGAATTAATTTTTTTTTAAATTTGCACCCATTAATCGAAGAAAGAAGCTGTTTAATAATTTAGTGTTAAATATTGAATAAATATTACATTTGTAATCGATGCAGATATGACTGAGCTGTAAGTCACTATCTAGTTCATATTCATTAGGGAATGAGGAAATAAAAATAAATTATTTTTTTTTATTTCAATTATATTGTAGTTTATCCCTTTCGGTCACGTAATTTTAGCTCTTATACCTTTAGTAATATGTTAAAAAATATGTAAAAAAAGATATTTCCGGAACTAATCAATTTTTAAATATAAAAAATATAGTTTTTATAAGCCCAGACAAGGGTTGAAGTAAAACTAAAGTGATGGTTCTTGGCATCATAAACTTTCAAATAAGCACCATTTTTTACACAAGTTTAATATACAATTGGCTATATATTTACGCAGTCAGAAATTATTTATTGCAAATAGTTAAGTAGAAATATTATATACTATTTAAATTATTATTAGCAAATGTATGTGTGCGTGACCTTCGCAAAGCAAGTCCTATGTATACTTGATATGTTTAAAAAAATTATCCTATATGGAATATATTTTTGCACAAAGAAATGTTTAGCACTCTAATCATTTAGAACATGCAATTGCCATTTAGTTAATACTCATTTCAAGAGAAAAACATTTATCCCAAGCATTGTAAACTTTTAATCATAAATTTTGTTTCTCTTAAAAGATCTATACGACTTTTGCCGGAATTCAGCCGAAAACAGTTCCTGTACAACATTTTTTTCTTTCTCATCGAGAGCCTTACTTTTGTTTTATATATTTTTCCTTTCGTGTTACTTCTGTTTTTTTTCTGGTACGTTCATTATAATGCGTACTTTTCAGGAGTATTACGGAAAACCTGAAGTGACGAAACAAGTTTTCTCCGAGGACGGTTTCCTCAAGACCGGTGATTTGCTTTACAAGAACGAAAACGACCATTATTTCTTCATCGAGAGAATAAAATTGTTGATAAAATGTTTAACGCATGAGGTAAGTTATTTTTTTGTATGTTATAAAAAGCTCACAGAATTTTACTTCAATCTACTCATTGCAATATATCGATATTCAGATAATTTTTTGCTTACTTTTGGTATATCATTAATGTCTTCAAATTGTATTGTAATTTATTTTGATTATTTTTATGCGAATTTCGATGAAGTTTCTAGCATACACCACAGGTATATCAGCTAGATCCATAATTTCCTTCCACTTAATTGAAAATTATATTTATATTTTCTTTCATGTTTTCGTCGTATCCTTTTTTTTTTTCTTTACACATACTGTATTATTGAATAAATTATTTTTCGTTCTTCCACATATTTGTCTTACAATTTTAATACCCTTGTTATTTTTACATTTCATGTCTTTGATCAAAATCGATGTTCGTTCCACAATATTTCTTGTAATCGTTAATACTCTGATGGTCTATTCGTATTTTTTTATTTAATCATGAAGCGAAATCTAGGAAATTTCGTTGATTTTTAATGAGAAATAATATTAAACTTATTGAGCGCTATAATCTATAAAACCGTGAAAAAATAATATCATTTTATTCCTTAAGAGTGTTACAATTCTATCAATCAAAATATAACTGCATTTTAATAAGACGAGAAAGTTCATGTTGAAATTTTCTTTATTAAAAATTTTTGAAATTAATTTTGCTTTGGTTATATATTGTTGGTAGGAATTCACTAAACTGTTTTAAATTTTCCTTCTGATTATACGCTATAAAATTTTATTCCATCATATACGATTTTTTATCACTTTAAGTTTGTCGATATGATATCATTTCATACTTATCCTTACTCATTTTGTCCGATAATTTTTGGTATAGTTGCCTTTAGGTAGAGAAAACCAAAAAATTATCACAGATCTTGTGTGGACATTTGCATTAATCAAATTACATTATATTCATATATGAATTTAATTAATTTACAAAGATATCGCCAGTTGAACTCGAGAACGTGATAAAGAAGCATCCAGGTGTTAAGAACGTAGGCGTGACAGCGATAGTACATTATATACATGGCGACCTCCCGACCGCTTTCATTGTTCGTACTGCACCGGACTCCGTCACAGAGGATGAGATACACGAGTTGGTTAGGAGTAAGTAATACAGATACATTTTTATAATACTTTAATATGGAATGATCTCTTACTAATTATACAATATATACAAAGAAATAACGCAAGAAAAAACGAGTAGAAGACATTGAGATTTGGAACGGATAAAATAATTAAAATATTTCGGATGATCTATGAAAAATATAAAGACCGGTTTCCGGACCCAGGCTAGTTGTAACAAAGCACCGTTACTTTAGTTTGCAATAATTCTTCAGTCTTTCTTCATTGCAAGAAAACTAAGACTCGTATTATAGAAAGGAAACATCTTTCAGTTTCATATAGCTTGTAAACTTCGACTCCAATCAAATTAAATGGGTGGCGGAGAAAGAATTACGGTGTCATTTCTGATAATAAATTCTGAAAAACGAACTAACGTACAATTTTATACTTCTGAAATAACCATATATTAGTAAGTGGACTGACTGACCAGGGAGGAAGCGGGCGAGAAATCAAGTGAGATCCTCAATATCATTGATGTTAGACTAGCCGGTTTTCTTGATTACTATATGGCTTGCGCTCGTGGATGATTCAGCTAGTGGAACGAAGAAAGATTGAAATTATTGAGATGTGGTTCTAGAGGAATATACGATGCCAAACGAACGAACAAGTCTATTCTCGAGCAGCTGAATATTCCAATTAGACTTTCAAAGGTTAGTTGCTAAAGTATTCCCAGTTACTTGTGTCAAATTATCCGCCGGTAACAAGATAAACACGACAAGTTGTTTGTTGTGAGTAAAGTGGAAGTAAACAATTCCGCGTTCGGGCATCAGGCGTTAATGTGACCATGTAACCGTTGTCACTAGTCTTCCTGTAACAACCGCCCTGAGGGAAGCTGAAAACCGGACAAAGTAGAGATAGATTACATATAAATCCACGATTGTATTTCAATGGCGTAAAGTTCAGAACTAAAGAAGAGAATCAAGATCTTTCCGTCAAAAAAGAAAAAAAGGATTTTACTTTCAAATAACTAATAATGGTTTTAATTTAAAATTCAACATGCATTTTGATTTCTGAAATTACGTAAGAAGGCCTTAAAAAGATTTAAATGATAAACCAAAAATTTATGATATCAATTTGATGGAGATATACCGCGTATATGTGGGATATACCGCGATTCCAAAAAAATATACAAATTTCCTAATATTATATGGTTTTTATTAGTTGTTTATATAAGGCAGGAAAAATTTTAAAAATATTACATACGTAAATTAAATTTGTTAATGACACTATTAAGATTATTCGTCAGTGACACTGTTCAGAGTAATCGTATTAATACCGACAGGTTTATAGGTCTAGATTGATGGCAACAACATTATATAATAGACCAAACTCCTATCAACTAAGGCATTATTATTGTTTATATGCACACTTTTTTTCGATTTGTTGCATCAAGTATTAAAGAAAAGCTTTTACATTTTTTCTTAAAAATAAATGTAAAACTCGTATTCTAATACGGGAAGTGACTTCCGACTGTTCAAATATATATGTAATTACTTGATTCCATTCCCGACTTTGTTAGAGTGAAGTACAATAATGTAATTTATTATTTGGGGTCATGCAGAACATAAATTTTCTAATCGCATTCCATAGTATTTCTAATCGCATTCCATAGTATTTCTAATCGCATTCCATAGTATTTCTAATCGCATTTCATAGTATTATCGGAATAGATTTACAAGTGGGAGAAAATTTTGAATGCTACCCCACGGGAAATATTTTCGGATTAGAGAATTCGCCATCGAAACATTTTGTATGAAAAAATATTCACAATTTTTAAATGGGATGAAATGTTTTTACTATACCGCGGAAAACATTCCTTGATATGGAGAATTCCTCTTCGGCCAATTTTTTGTCAAATTCCATTCGCATTCTATAGTAACATCATAGTACAATTATAAAAAGGAGAAAATGTTCTTTATTATACTACCGGAAACACTTGCTGATTTGGGAATTCGGGATACACGGTTTGAGTCTATAAACAATAAAATCTACGCCAAATTACGCCATCAAGTAAAACCTAAACGATATTATAAAATATATACTGAATATAGAAATAAATAATTCAGACATGATTATAAATTCTACATATATTGGTTCAAGTGTTACCTTTCTAAGTTTACTGAATATATATTCTGTTACTGTGCCAAATATTACGTGAACATATTTCGAAATTACGGAGTTATAGAGTAATAACATTCATGTAGCAATCCAAACTATTGGAGACTCTGACCATGTAAAATACGATTTAAGTTATAATTATTAAATTTTATGAATTGAAATCAGACTCCCAAATACGAACAGAAAAAAATTAAATATATTGGCGAGAAAAATGCCTCCCGAAACAGGTTCCGAATAAAATGATTATGTATATATATATATATATATATATATATATATATATATATATATATATATATATATGATTGAACTTTTAGTAAAGGAAATATGCAATATCTATTTGCACGCCCCGATTTAGCCCCTTTGCCAGATACTAGACTGAAAAAGCAGGGTCGATAGAGTGTCGAACATGGAAAACGTGTTATATATCGGTTAAAACTCATTTTCGTATTAACGATAGATGTTTCATTGCAACTAGAATAAAAGAGCTTAGCAATAGCAAGAAAATCGTAATGGGTTTACAGTTCTTAATCTTTGTCTTACCGACTACCTGCAACTGAATGACATGCCACACTCCTCATTCGGTTGGACATCGGGAGTATTAATTTCTTAAAGGCTAACGTCAATTCGATCATATATAACTATGGAACGTTTGCCAAAGCGGGACTGGTATTTTACAGTGATCTTAATGATGTGCTCAATGCTCAATGATGTGCTCAAGGATCTGTTCAATGCACCTGCAGCTAGCAGGTGCATTGAACAGATGAATGGGCTGGAAATGTGCGGTCGCCGCCATAATTTTTTGCAGCAGCCGTGCGGGTGCACGGCTTGTATGGTGGTATTACTGTATTTACTGCACTCTTGTATGGTGGTATTAGGAATGGGTATTCCTAATACCACCATACAAGAGACATAAGAAACTGGCATAGTAGCTTGGCGTATTGTTTGCATAATTTAAACATTACACTATTCATTTATTAGTTTAAGGAGCACATGTCACGAATGATTTCGGCTTCATATTTTTAAATACATCATTTATTTGTTTGAATACACATTTAACCACGATAGGGCCGCTTCTTCACATGCAGATAGATATTAATTTAATTAGTGTTTCCGTTGTATTTGAAAAATACTTATCGAAATGTTTGGCAATCTCACTATTATTGTCTGCGTTGCATTCTTCTGTTATGTGAAACGTTATTTTTTCATAAATGTGTTTATCGTTAGATTTACCAGTTTCTGCATTCATTAATTCTCAAGCAGTCTTCATTTTATCAGGCGGTTAATGATTTTTCGCATTAGATAATTTATTTTAGCTACTACTGATACTCTCCTAAATATTTTACTATATTTTGATACGTAAGCCTTAAAGTTATCATTATTGCGTATCTTCGAAAAATCATAAAAGAATAATAATTTATCTCTGAATATTTTGAGGTGTAACTAGTTCATTAAAACATTTCTTTTTTCTTTTTATATTTCAATTTATTTTATGTATAAATGATGAAATTATAAAATAATATATTTAAAGAAATATTTATCACTTGCTATGTTATCATTTTGAAATATTTATCTATGTGCGCCTTTAAGACGCTCGACATTGCTCTTTGTTACATACTTTTCTATAATCTGTGTTATATATATGGTTAACTTATCGGTAAAAGTTTGTAATTTCATTTCCATAATCATAAAACTCAATGCATTTAAGCAAACTCTTATTTTATTCTCTCACGTCCGAAAATATATCTTCAATGCATGTTGTGGACCGACTCGTGACCCGTTTATATTCATAGTTATGTTCATTTAAAAGAAAACTATTTAATATACCAGAAAGTGGGTTTTTCGACAGTCTTCAAGTTTACTCTCAAACACGTTTATATTTCCTAGTGGTGGCCTATAAACATCCACAACGTGAAAGCTATCAAATTCAGCACAACTTGCTTCAAAGTCTTTTTCTGCCGATATATTACAACCATGTATGTTGTAAATATATCAGCATAATATCAAAATCAAATCATACGCATCTGTCTACGAATCCGACGCCCACGCTCCTCGTATGACTACGTTGCGCTGCTGCTCCTCCCCTCCGCCGCCACCGAAATTTCTCGTTATTTTCCCTAGGTACCATAACATTTTCTACTCAATTTAATGAATCACATGTATAAATACTAGTCACGACATTTTTTACATCTCGTATATATACAAGTTTAAAAAAATATCTGTATAATATACATTCTATGCACCAAACAGAGTATAATATATTATGGTCCTTATTAGAGATGATTTAGGGTAAATAAAGTGATTTTCTTCCAAACAAGATGCCTTACCTGTTTTTTTTCTTAATTTTGGTAGGTAATTTGTTGATTTAAATTATAAATTTTTGATCCCGATCAAAGAGTTTGTCTAAAATCGGCACTGTGTTAAATACGGCATTGTGTTAAATATATAATAAATATTTTTTTATTTGACGCACACTTGACCATCGTTAATTACTCAGTATCGGTGAGAGATGGCGAAAAACTATGACTGGATTAAGCTTGTAGTTAAAATCAGTTTGGAAAATAATAACTTTTTAATAATAAATGTGTTAATAAATGTCATTGAATGTTGAGTATTTAATAATTATAACATCTTTATATTTACAGAAAATTTAGGTTCGACGATACGTTTATACGGTGGCGTTATATTTGTGGACAAAATAAAGATGACGCCGACTCACAAAGTTGATCGACAAAATCTCAGAAACGTTGCTGCTGAAACCATTGATGTATCGACTTTAAAGGTAGAGGAATAAGTGATAAATAATTTAGCAAGTAACAAAATAATTAATGTGTTTGCTAATAATTGATATCGAACTTATGATATATAAAATCAATTAAAAAAGTATTAGAGCAAGAATTGTATATTATTGAATAATTTTGAAATCTTTTGCGTTGAATGAATTGATGTAATTTTTTCAATTTAAAGAATTAAGTCTAATATGAGTGCTCAAATAGAAAATATTTCCAAATCTAACGTCCTTGTGTGGACAGTAATCTGGTGCAAATTATTGGAAAATCGATGATTTTATCTATTTATGTTAAACCAATCGGCGCCAAAAATTTTCTTTGCTTGTGCGTTCGTCTCTCTGTCTATAAAAGTCCTTTTTCTCAGAAACTTTTTGAGATATTAATTTAAAATCAATATCATATGTTGAACGCTATATTTCACATTGTTTTAAGTTTCAGTTGTTTCACTTATGTAACTAAAATATATAACAAAACATTTTACGATCGGTACTCCAAAAGGAAATTATATTTTTCTTGAGCCGAGGATAATGGTCTTTAAATTGTATTATATCTTATTCAACAAGTAAAGGACAAATTCCAAAAGTAAATTATTTCTTATCTTATGTGGAATTTTAAATTTATTTTAAATAAGCGCTGATGTAAGATTCAGTATTCAATATAATTAAGTTTAAAAATCAATATTTTAAAATAAATTTTCAGAAATACTACGTTTAAACATGAATATTTAACTGTCATGTTGTAAATTGTAGTCATGCCTGACAGTTGTCTATCGCATATAGCGTATATATATTATACATCCATTTCCATCGCATTTATTCTAAAGTCATATATTTATTGCCTATTTTGCTTTCATTCAATTTCTTCTCAGTTTTTTTAGTTTGTTATTTGGATTCTCTCTTCAAATTTTATGTTTTTTATTTTTCATTTCACAACTTTTATCTTCTATTGAATATATTTGGCGTTAATTTTGTAGAAATTCATTATTCACAATTAAATGAAACTACGTGATGTAGTATTATTTCTACTTTCTTTAATTTCTTTACCACGACCTAGGTTTCGTTGTATTACAACATCTTCAGGTGGGATATTGGCAAAGATTTAATCTTATATATTAAATAAGTTTTGTTACTTTTAATTTTTACCATAGTCATCATATCAATATCGGTTACAATTTTTTTTCTATAATTGTAAATCTACCATGATTCACTTAATTATTTATGGTACAATGAAACTAATGAAAATTTATTTGTTATCAGAGAGAAATAATATTAAACTTATATACCTATAACCTATTATATGCATGAATAAATGTTTCACTTTTTTCCGTAATAGTGTTTTATTTTTTTTACATTAAAAATCAACCACGGGTTAATTCGTTATAAAATGATTATTTTTTGATTACTCTTCAAATGATTTTGTGACTATTGAAATATATCATGATTCGCTCTTCGATTTAATCGTAACGATCTTGATTCTTTTATATAAATTTCTTGTTACTTAATTCGGCTTGCTTTTGGACTCCCAAATTACACCGTTGATTCTATTACCTGCTAGTATTGATGAAAATAAATATTACTGGAACATTTGCATATGTTAAAGAAAATTATAGCTTGCATTAAATATTTTTAAACTCCAAAGATATCTCTAGTGAAGACTGAGAATCTGACAAAGCAGCATCCCGGTGTGAAGGAACTGGGTGTGACGGGGGTGTTATCCTTTTTATGGCGACCTGCCCACTGCTTGCATCTTTCGCACTAAACCATACTCTATCCGTGAAGATCAGACAAATGAATTGGTTAGAATGACGTCGCGGAAAATAAAGTTTTGAAATGATATAGAATGGTATATACTGAGTAACAAGGGGTCTTCCTAGAAAGCAAGGGGTGTATATGAAAAGCAGAAGGTATTTAGGATTTTGAAAGTGTAGAACAATTAAAATTGTTTGAGGACCAGCAAAAACAGATATTAGAAAGTTGAAAGCCCAAGCAAGATGCAAGGGGCTACTTTAGTTTCTAAAATTTGCTCCGATCTTTCTTCATCGCAAGAGGACTGAGGCGTTTTATTAACAGAACCATCATTAAAACGAAAACTCAGACTTTGCAATTGTCAATCAAAAATTGAAGCAATTGAAGACAAGCGGAAATTTAATGAGGCATTCTACTCCAGACTTCAAGCAGATATTCAGTAATATAGAAACATACCAAGGTTTGGAGAGTTTGGCATTTAGAATCCGACTTGCAAATATTAGGCATCCGAAACTGAAGAAGACTGGCAATACCGAAAGATGGCTGGCGACGATAAAAAATGCAGGAATAGAGTTTTTTATTCTCTTTATCGGATGCTACGACCCACAAAAATTAATTTTATGCATCGTAATATTATTTTTGTTATCTTTTCCTCTTGATCCCAAGAAGTTTGTTGGACTGAAATAGCTAGCAATATTAAAATAAAATAAGCGGCAAATATAACGAAAATATCCATTTATTAGAAATTTCTGAATTATGATGTCTCTATTTACATGTATGTACTTTGGGTGATAACAAGAGAGAGAAGTGAGTTTCTTTCCATTCGCTTTATTTTTTGAAAAAGTCAAAGTCAGTCTGGCGCGATAAGATTGTGTAATGCTTGAGAAAACAAAGGCTGAAAGCCTCCGATCAGCGTTGTAACCAGCAGAGCACTAATACAATTAACTATCAGCTATTTTTTATATATTACGAAGAAGAAACAAAAAGTGATACGATATGACCATTTATTTTTGATGGCTTCGAGCAAAATGTTTTTAAATATACTTTTATAAATGAATGACAATTTAATTTTAGTCGAAATGAAAAGAAAACAAGAACACGTTCATCATTCCGGCTAAGTGGTGATTTTTATATATTATTAATTTTATTCTCATTTCATCCGTTATCTTATATAAGTCAAGTTCATCCTGTTCATCAAAGCAAATATTATGATATAATAAATTTGATATAACCACACGACTGCGGTTCTAGAAAAAAATATATATTCAAGGTTTACATTACAGTTAAAAGTTTATTGCTTATATTATGTGGCTTTTAATAGTTAATATTAGGAATTTAAGATCTGTCGTAATAAATGCCTACATAAAACTGTGTGCGTAGTTTTGCATCAATAGGGCTGTCATAACTTAGCACGTTAATACTAATAAATAGATAGTTTCACACATATATTAATAATAATATTTCATGCAACATTGTTGTATAACGTAATGTCTTACTTTTGTACAAGCATATTTTTATGATTATTTCGTCGAAGATTACCAAAAGATTTTCAATCTGAAATAATTATATAAATGAGTGTTACTAGCTATCTTTGTTCACAGTAAAGGAAAAAAAAGTTAATTATTTTATATCAATTCATGTTTTACTTTAGATAAAGAAAGGGAATATGAAACTTATAAACAGTGGACTAATAGAAATATCATGTAATGATATGATATTATTATAATAATTATATAGTTTATTTGTGAACGTACAGAGACATGTACAGAAATTTTCGTAGGGCTAATGACAAAATTAAAGTTAAAATTAAGTTACACGCCTTAACCTAAAACTTTTTCAATATTTTATCCACAAAAAGGTTACTAGCTCGGCTTGTGCAGTTATGCTATAAGGAAAACAAACACGGTCGGTTTACAGCTAGCACCTTTTGATATACATAGATATACAAACATATACTCATATATACATATACACATACATATACACAGACATAACATATACAGTTTATACGCATACACTCACACACACAATATATAATAAAATTAATAACTATTTTTAATACTGGTATTATATACAGATATATAACTACATATACATTATTACTCAGAGAGGAAACATAGCTCAAAGAAAAGAAGATACTAATAAAAAATATAATTTAGATAAAATTATTTCGAAGAGATATGATAGAATGGATAGAAGTGCTGTGGATGTACTGTGTTGACCTCGGAAACCTGATTGAGTAAGGGGAGCGCTTTGATGGATTCTAAAAATCTTTTAAGCTGATTGCAGACAATTTTTTCTATGATTTTAGACATTGCCGGTAGAATGCTTATGGGGCCAAGATCGCTCAATGATTGAAGGCTACTTTTCTTGCCTATTGGGATAACAATTGTTTTTTTCCATATCTCCGGATAGGTAGAAGAAATGAGCGATAGATTCACAATTTTGGTAATCACGGTAAAGGTGTACGGTAGTGTTAGTTTCAGCATCCGTGCAGAGATACTATCCACACCGATAGCTTCGAACTTTAAAGAATGCACAATCTTCGCCACAATATCTTCACTCACCTTCTGAAAACGTATTTTCATCTCAGCAAAACTATGGGTATCATAAAAAGAAATAAGATCAGCGTCCGCACTTTCGGCTCAAGGTAACGTTGCAAAGTGATCGATAATCTGATGTGGATCGCAGAGATGGTGTGGCAGGTTATTTTCTCTACTTTTACCGATGGGATATATTGTTTGCAAGCCTTTCTACAGATGTTTGCTATCTCCACGATGCACGTTCACATAAAAAGTAAAATATGCTTTTCTCTCCCGTCTCAAAGCTGTGATGACTAGATTTCTCAGCGATTTATAATAATCTAAATGTGTAACTTTCTTTGATTTAATAGCTTTAGAGCGGGCTCGATCATGCAGGCGCATCATGAGACAGATCGTGTCCGTGATCCACTGTTTGGATGAATGAATGCGCGTTGTTCGCTCCCTCACTGGTGCATAGGCGTCGAAAATCGACAAAACGCTAGTATTAAAATTATTAACAATTTTGTCGATATCGTCGCCTACTGCCACATTGTTCCACCGAAATTTTGATACCGCTGAAAGAAATAACTCCATATCTATTTTATTAAGACAACGGAAAAGGAATTTGCGATCAGGTATTGGAGGTTTTATGATATTGAGTCTACCGACCAAGAGAGCATGGTCACTTAAATCTTGATTGTGATGAATCAGTATATTAACATTAATATCACACGGACTGCAACAAAACAAATCAATTAGTTTCCGAGTGTTCAGTTATCCTGGTCGCCTCGGACAAGAGTTGTTTGAAACCAAACATCTCCAGCCAGTTAATGGTCTTGGAGGTGCTTGAATCGGCCTGTTTCAGTAAATCTGTATTAAGGTCACCGGTGAAGAAAAAGTACTCAGCGGTGCAGTTAAGACTGGTCATCGCCTCGCTCAGGCAATCGAGCGCTAAATCTAGAGACATAGTAGGCGGTCGGTATGCACAATTACGCTGACGCGACCCATCTCCAAGCGGATCCAAAGTTGCTCAAGCTCTGTTTTCGGGATGGTTATCTCGCGGTACCGTATGCCTTGGCGTACATAAAAAGCTAAACCTCCTCCGCGGCCGACAGTGCGATCGCGGTGCGCTAACGAGTAGCCGGGCACAGCGAGGGTGCACGTGTTCGAACCGCGTGCAATCTACGTTTCATTTATAGACAGTATGTCTAGATCATGCTCTATTATTGCTGCGCATAACTCATCATGACCCGTCCACAAAGACCGAGCATTTAAATGACCCAGGGTAAGACAGCTTTTTCTAAAAGAGATTACTGTAGCCATTGGTCCAACTGATGTGTAGGCCTTATTAATACCACCACAGGAGATATTTCATTTATTATAAAATTAGTGGCAAATCCGTTATGATTGATAGGGAATATTTTGCCGAAGTATTCCAATTTGAAGAGCAACATTTTAGAGAAAAGAAAGAAATATAAGATGTACATATACATATATACAAGATACAAATACATATACATACACATACAAATATATACATATATACGCACACATATTCATATGCATACATACATACATAAATATATACATACATATACAAACATACATACATATATACACATACACATATACATATATATCATGAAGGGAGTTATTCCTAACAACAAGTGTATGTAAAACCCAACTAAACATAATGGTTGAAATAAATATATACATATATACATACATATATATGCACAATAAAATGTACATAAAGAATAAATAGGTATAAAAGTAAAAAAAATGGCACGAATGGAAATAATTGAGACCATTAAATATTAAACAAAAAGATCTAGGTCGGTGATCGTTTTTATTTTTATATACGGCTGTCCATGTTCTTTTCGCAACGCACTTGTGCGTTGCGTGTCCACACAAAGGCGTACGAGTTTTGTCGGGCTTTCTCCTTGGCTCGACGCAGGAGGTCCTTGTAGAAAGGAGAGAGGTGTTCTACAAGGAACAATCGACCCGACGGTGCAGGGAATACGAGCTCGATGGTGTTCACTCCCCGGCGCTTGCGAACGGATTTAAGCAAGCTATCACGCATGGATTGTGACCGCAGTCGCAGAAGTAGAGGGCGCGGACACGATCCTCGCGTGGTGCTCCCACTCGACGCGCCGACTCGATTTCGTGCGGCGGCAGCCCAACAGCCGCTGTGCGCGCGATGCCCAGCGCCAGCTCACCGTAGTCTTCATCCGGTCGTTCGGGGATACCGAAGATTTCAATATTATAGCGGCGCTCATGCTGCTCCAGTTCACGATTTTGCGTCTGCAAGGCTGCAACAGTTCCACGAAGCCTATTTACCTTTGCTTCGATCGTCTCAACTTTATTTATTTTGTTTCTAATTTATTTTAAAGTTTTTCAAAGGCGTTAAATTTTGCAGCTAGGAAGTTTAAGGAAATTTGAAAATCGGTCCGCATAGCCGATATTTCGGTACGCATAACCGCCAGTTCATACATAATGGTTGATATGTCACCTGTAGACATCGTGACAGTGGTTGATACACCCGCAGGTGTTGCGATGCGCGGCACTGCTTCGTCTACCCTTGTAGTACGAGTCGTTTTTTTTGAAGCCATTATAAAAAATATTTATATTAAAATTTTATTCGAGACAAAAAAAGAGAAAAAAATAAATTAAAAAAATTACAAGGGTTTGCCAAGGATCGAACCCGCGCTATTGGAGTAGCGTAAAAAGTTCAAACTTTTCGCACTACAACTCGTATTTACTTATACGACGAAACAAAACGATGCGTTCCTTTGATGGCGACAATGAAGTAATTAAATTGGCCCTTGTTAAAATGCGAAGAACAAAGGATTCACTTCACTCACAACACCAAAGTCGCATTCACTATTTGTTCAAAACCCGCAGTTTTTTTCTAATTAAAGTCGCAGTCACTACACTATTATGTTAAAATTAAGGATTTTGTATGTTGTATTAGGAGTTTTTGTTATAAGTGAAATGTTATTTGACTATTATAAATGCAATTTGTACTGTTGTACTGTTATTTTTAGTTGCAAAAATATTTTTTTTTCGTGCAGCACAAGTAACACGTCCGTATAGCGTACTTATCAAAATTAAAATATTATCTTAGTGTCATTATATAAATACACATAGGATATTTTATATTTCGACTGAAAACGTTCCTCTGTCGAAATACTGGGCCTGATCTTTAAGATGACTCTACTTATAAAATTTATCAAAAAAATCCCAAAACCTTTTCCGAAGAAACCATCGACGTGTCGATCTTAAATATAGTAAGATCGCTTAAAAATAGTTTAGCAGGTAGCGACTAGATATTTTAAAACCCTTTTTTATAAACTTTATAATATTAAATTGGAAATGATACAGTATTGTAGAAGTTACCTATTTTCAATAATTTTTAAACTCCTTTTCGTCAAATCAATAAAATTCTAAATCAAACATTCTACCATATATATAATGGACTCAAAATCAATAGTAACTTTATGTCTATACTTAATTAGTAACCATATAAATATTTGAATTTATGACAATTTTAGGACAATAAACAGTAGAGAATACTGTATTTGATCTTTAAATTATAATTAATTAATTCAGCACATTTAGCTAATATAGTTTATTGAGGAGGATATTGGTTAGGTACAAAATCTAATATTATCATAAATTTTTAAATTTAAAAGTATGCAACGAAAATATGATGGCCACGAATCAAAATATTAAACAAGCTTTACGTGTTTTCCGTCGTTAGAAGAAAAATAATTGTGTCAACTGCGTCGCGCGACTGGGGTTTTCTCCTTAAGTACGATTTTCTTGGAATGTAAAAATAAGGGGTTAATAAACGCATTTCTTCTGATAGTGAAGCACATTTACATTTTTATTCATATTTATTTGATTTGTATCAATTCTTCGTCAAATTTCATGACATTACCCATAACTGATATTTACATGTGTTGAAAAGATTTCAAAACTGTATTATTCGTCATATTTTTCCTTTGTCATAATCTCATTCCTAAAACATTAATAAACATACAATTAATTTTCAGTTGTAAAGATAAGATTACAGACCCTTGTATCCACAGAACTTGTATCATTATATGTATCTACAGGAAAGTAGCAAGTGATTTAGGAAGTTATTAATTCTTATTTATTCTTCACATGTGGCAATTCAATAAATTTTTACATATGTATATATATATATATATATATATATATATATATATATATATATATATATATATATATATATATATATATGTATATTTATATATGTATTTACATTGAATTTTTAAAAGTTATTTATTCAACAAATTCAATTTGACTAGCGACACGATTCCATTTACCTGTAGCTTGAAAATTAAAATGTGCACTAAAATTAGTTTGTTCTGGATGGTTAACTTTACTTATATCCAGAATGATAAAAATTCAATTAGTTCGGACTAGATAATATAAGTCTGTGACTGCTTTAATTCAGGAAGCTATCAATTGATATTTATCTTTTGTATGTGGTAATTTAACAAATACTTGCAAAGACATATTATGATAAATTGAATTCGAGTACAAATGATGACAAAAATTATATTAAATAAAAATTATGTTATTCAAATGCGATGTGTGAATAAATTAACTGATAACTAAAACAAAAACGTGCATTGAATTAGTTTGGACTAAATAATACAAACAATTCTTTCATGGTGTTTCAATATGGAAATCCTATTTCATTGGTTAATACACCATTTCATTGAACATTTGTTTTACCAATCTCTTATTAAACTGTAAAGTATATTTGTAGATCCTTATTAATAAATCTTAACAACATAAATGCAATTTTACAAGTAATAAATCGTTTCCACTATTTTTGTAAGATCAAAAGTATTATCATTAACTTATTTTAAGTTTTAAATCTTTTAAACAATGTGCTGCACTGCCTTTCTGCACACAATAAAATAATGACTATTATTGACAATTTAACTGTCTGTTGTGAAATTGTAAAACTGTAAAATAAAATAAATTAAGCAGAAAACTTTATGAAAAATTATCGAAAATAAAAATGGCAGGGAAGTACATAAATGGGGTACATTCAAAATGAATACGAAATAAGAAAAAAACAACATTTAAAGACACGAAATAGGATAAAAATAGATATGTGAAAAAAGTTAATAATATATCAATTTGTAATAAATGGATTATTTCTCAATTCCTTCTCTCCAACTTCAGCACGAGCCATCGCTTCGAGAATTTGGCTTAACAAAATTTCCTTGCGGATTTCATGGAGCTCGTCGTTTCTTTATTTTTCTTTATATATATCTTCGTTGATTTGTTTTTTATTATTCCGTCTGAAGTCACTAAACAATTTGTAATTTGAAAGGCGATTCAATTCAAATTTATACTCATTTGTAACAGTGTTTCTTTAATATTAAATATGAATTAGTATAAAATTCATTTCAAAGAAATCAATTAAAACTTTTCGGTGCCCCGTTACTATATTAAACAGTACCTAAAAAACTCTATATATAAAAAATTAATTACACAGTTATCGAAATTTGCTTCATTTACCTCGATGGAATTGCTAGGCAGAATCGTCTGATGGGATTTCTACAATTAGCACTTGCGCTATTAAGTACGAGATTAATTTGAATGTCGCTAATCGCGTTCTCTGTCGGTGGCCATCCGTTGCTGCCTTTCTTTTGCCAACTATTTTCTTTACTTGGCTTTTATGTTCAAATTCGGCGCAGTTTTCTTCCTTTTGCCTAAAGAAACAAGTAAAGCAAATAAAGTACACGCTTCTTAGTATACTATTTAAAAAGAAAACAAATCACATTCGTGCAAGCAAATTAATTCTGTATTCATCAAACAAATTAATTCTGATTTCATCTTGGAGGGGAGTATAGATCCTATGAAATCCAACTACAGATACTAAATTGGTTTAAAGTAACTGCACTGAGAAAAAGCGCTGATCTATATATATTTATAAAAAATCATACATTCGCATGTTGATTTTCCCTATCTCCTCTCTCTACTCACTTTCGACACTCGACTCAGATTCCGTATACCATTGCAAAAATTGTTAATAAAAGCTTATAAAAATAATGTCACCTGTAATATTCCCGTAATTCGAATGGGCCGATTGTATAACGATATTTTCTCCCATTATCAGCCCTTATACATTTTTGAACCCAAAGTATTAGCATTTAAAAAGGAAATACAAAATATATTATTTATAAATAAAATTAAAACCGGCTCGACAAAATTAATGTTTTTGCAGTATGTAGATAATAATATAATTCTAAGTTAATACTAGCATTAATAATTGATCAATACTTTTTGTAATATTTTTAATCACAACAAGTAATCATTGAATATGTATTCATGAATACTCTACTTTGTGCACACATAATTAGAGTTAAAATTTAGTTTTATACTCTGTTCTTCTTATTATATATCTACATTACTGTAACTTGTTTTACTAGCCTTTCAATAAATAAATAAATAAATTCTATTTTCATTGAAACGTGAACTTTAAATGGGTATCTCGGCATTATTCTCATCTTCACTTTTTCTCAGTCGGCGCATTTATTTTTATTTACATCTTTGTAAAACACAAATATCGGCACACTGATTCTTTGTAGCTTCTTTTTCTTATATTCATTTTACTACTTTTGTTAAACGCAATATTTTCAGCCAGAAAAAAACGACGCTTGCAACTGTGGTCAAATAATTTGATAAGTTAATTAAGATGTAACGATTGATGCGTGGTAGTACTACGCAGGCGATGCCAAATAAACATATCGATATCTCATAAATATTGCGCGAAGAGGTCACCTAACGGTTAAATTATTTTTAATGCTCTAAACTTTAATATTTCTAGTAATAAAATTTCATGGCAGGCATTATATATGAAAATAAATTATTGAGGAGTAAACTCCAAAAAACATTTATATTGAAAAATGTTGACAGTTTAACAGGTTTTTCCTTTAATTTTGTTTTTATACCTTAATTAACTATGCATTTTTGTATTCATATTTCAAAAATTATTTGGTTTGATTGAAAACCGTTTGAAATATTTAAACTTAATTTTATTCATAGTTGCAATTATTAACTATAATATATTAGAACAACTCTATTAAAGCTAAGTACATTTATTTAGAAATAAATGATTATTTAATGTTCTATATAAACCTACTAAACTATTTAAATATTAATATTATAATATTTATGCACAATGATATTTTAAAGAAATTAAGTTTTTAGGAAAGATTTCATTGAAACAAAAATTAAAAATACGTTTTATAATGATAATTTTAATTTATAGCCGCTTAGATAAAAATATTTTCTTACATTTATTAGCTAATAAATTTTTTTGGAACTCTGTTTTGTAATGATCTTAGCAACTAATCTAAAGAAAAATGTTATTAAAAATATAAATCAACTTATTCCTGTACTACCAAAAAGGTTTTTTCTTTATTCCGTCATCTTAGAAGTGTTCAAGTTAATCATATAAATGTTTAAAAGGGTGGCCGTCACAAATTGCATATACTACTCCATTTTCTATAAAGTAGATATAGTAAACATTGTTACTTCCAACAATTAATGATGCACTCAGTTGTCAAACTTTTTTGATCCAATGTTGTGGCCCGTTTCTACTTCCATGCGCAGAGAAAATTTAAAATTTTAGTTTATCTTTTTCTTAAATGGAATATAAATTTTTACAAAATTATTTTAAAAGTACATGATGTTTAACAGGCAGAAAAGCCAATGCATACCAATTAAGTAATAATAACAAGACTTTGTTTCGAAGAACCTATAAAAATCTTCATTCATTTGGACTGTATTTTAATGAAATATCTTGTCCTGAGTAGGCCGGGCACATCAAAATAATAAGCTAAATTTTCTTTGTGCTCAATACGGCAATAAATTTCACTATTATATTACCTATGGGAAATTTTCCTCTTTGGTCAACAAAAGTTCTACTTAGGACCAGTAAGTTTTTTACTTTTAATCTTAAATCCAGTAAGTCAAACTGTTAATTAATTTTGAGAAGTCATTAAAAGTTTTTCGTTGTGAATAAAATACTCATTATCTGAGACAAAATTATCAACCGTAACCTTTTCAGGGAATCTTTAATTAGATAGTTACGATTCAGAGGCTAGATATAATACTTTAATATCTGGATCTTCATGCAGAAACAGAATATCAGGAGCAACGTTAAGATATATTATCACCCTTTTGTTTTTAGCAATTAAAATTAATATATATTAATATAATACTCGGCTTGAGTTTGTGGTTGCATCCAAATCGTAAGAATCCACAAATTAAGGGCTTGTTTTTTTCCTTTTCACCATTTGCTAATTTCAGGTACCCACGCCGAATACACTTTATGAGGCATCCATTTTTTCTTGTCTTGTATTCTTTAATACATAACTTTTTTATATCTAGAAAAAGTTGTATGCAGAATTAATATATTTCTCGGAAGCCATAGTTTTGTGTTTATAACTTTTACGTGGAGCAAATTTTTTTCTATTTATCACGCAAAAACCACAAAAATAAGTTAGCGCTCTGAACGCATGTAGTTCCAAATATGTCCATAATATCCATGAAAGAACTAACGAGGGTAGGTGAATCTTTAAATACGAATTCTATTCTACGAAATCAAAATTTTGTGATAAATAGAGTTGAACTAAAAAATGGGAATATAAATTTGGCCCAGAATAATTACAGGACAGAATTGTTGTGTATTTTTATACAAATATACTTCCTTCAATTTGCACACAATATAGTGGTGCAAATTGAAGGAAGCCAAAGCCTAGCCTTAATCCTTCTTACACCAACCTCAACCAATAAAGCCTAATCTTAATCCTTCTTATGCCAACGTCAACCAATAAAGCCTAATCTTAATCTTTTTTACACCTACTTCGACCAAAAAAAACCTTCTTATACCAATTCCAACCTCAACCAGTATGATTGAAAATATTTCCACCAACATTTATAGATATGTATTTTTCCTGTTAATATTATAAGTGGTGTTGTTGTTTCGAAACCATAAAAACATTGAATAGTATGGTTTTAAAACATATTATAAGCTACTCAGTTTTGTTACGAAATCTAAATTCTTTATCAAATATACACCGTAAACTTTGTATACCTCATGTCTAACTGTTTTGATTCCGATAGAAATACCTGCTGTTAATGTAATGGCATTAAAAAAGTATTTTGAACAGCTTAAAAATATATTTTAAACAGCTTACAAAAAACCAAATTAATAATTGGAGCCTTCCTTATAACCAAAAAAAATAATAACTTAAGAAGAAATATTGATATAAAAAATATTAGAAAATAACAAAGGAATTGTATTGAAATATAACAATGCAAGTCCTCATGCCAATTTAGCAACGTGTCAACCACGCTCCAATAATATTTATTGGAGCGTGGTTGTGAAGAAATGTTATCTTAAGTGTAGTACTTACTTTATATTGTTAGATTACAGCCCTTAATATGGAAGTTTTCAAAATCCTTTCAATAGTAAAACATTAATTTATTACAAGGAGCTGAATTCTTAAAGAGACACGGCATTTGTTCAAGGGACATTTATTAAAAATGGTGACCAGACACCACACACGATTTAAGTGATTTATAAACACGGAATCATCAGGTTATTAGAAAGACTGCAAAAGATCGTTGAATAAAATAGAAAACATATTAGATATAGGTAGTTAAAGTTCATCCCCTGTACAAAAAATTGAGTTTCATTTCACACTACATTTTTAGGAATCCAGTATAAAACAGAATCAGATTTAATGCTAATTAGATTGTTTTTTTTGCAATAATATGTTTTGTATCTAAAATACACACCGTTTTGATGATGGATTTATTATTACAGAAGAAATTACAAACATTTAATAGGAACCTATAATAATAGATCTGAAATTACTAAGCAATATATATTTTTGCCTTTAAGATAAAACTTTCCTTAAGTTCGCTCAGTAGTTTCTTCAAATAATTATAATTATATAATAAATGTTTTATAACATTTTTCTTACTTTTGAATTCATAGTGTTCGACTATAGTGTTTCGGAATACTACATATCCTTATATCAAGATACAGTTATAAAATATCTTTAGGATGATATACTTGGTTATGTTTTATTAAGAAAGATAATTTAGATGATGAATGACGCTTATTTTTTGAGTCTATTTCTTAACACAACAGTGGATTAATTAAATAGTGTTGAAACAATAATAGAGGAGAGATTAATCATTTCAATGACTATCACAGTGCTCTATTTCTTTATCAACATGGGTATTAATAACGAAATAAAATTAGTAGCGATGCATATAAAGGTCTTTTTAATTACAGTGCTCTATTTCTTTATTAACACGGGTATTAATAACGAAATAAAATAAGTAGTGATACATATAAAAGCGCTGTCCATTATATTTATTAACACACAATTGTATTTTATGCGCGAAGTTTTAGAAACTAAAAGTCTTTTTTTTGGAAATCAATTCGTTACGTTAACCGATTCATCTCCTTCTTTGGACATAACTTAATAAAACCGTAAATAAACCTATCAGTCCTAAGAAAATTTTGTCTTCCATATGATATTAGCACGAATTTAATTTGTGATACATCGATTTCAGGCGTATTCAAATATTAAGATATCGAATGGTTGAAACAAGTATTATATCGGGATGTCGTTGTTAATTTAAAGTTCGTTACTTGTATTGGAGATTATTACTTATTAACACCGTACTTCAAAATTAAATGAAACCACGTGATGTAGTATTATTTTCACTTTCTTTAAGTACTTTATCACGACCTAGGTTTCGTTGTATTTCATCTTCAGGTGAGCTATTAGCAAAGATTAGTTGTAATACAACGAAACCTAAGTCGTGGTAAAGAAATTAAAGAGAGTAGAAATAATACTACATCACGTAGTTTCATTTAATTGTGAATAATGAATTTCTGCAAAATTAACGCCAAATATATTCAATACCATAACTTCACCTTCACTGTCCACTGTTATTTTTCCTTCACAGCAGCAGGCGAACCTGCACTGTCTTGCTAAACAGTTAATTGTTCAGTTCAATTAACAGTTTAATCTCTGATTTCCAGTTAGAGACGTATGGTATTATTTATTGTTCAGCCACAGCGCATTTAGGAGGATAGAAAATTTGTTAAACAGTTAATTGTTCATTTCAATTAACAGTTGAATATCTGCTTTCCAGTGAGCAATATATGGTAATTATTATTGTTCAGCCACAGCGCGCTTAGAAGGATAGAAAATTTATTTTAATTACCCAACATTTAATAAATAAAGCATTTTTGTGATTTAACGCTACAACAACTGCATTTTAATTAAATCATTCACATGAATAATTTGTCATTTTCTTGATTCAGTTGTCTTTGCATAAGTTTCTCTTACTGAACATTTTCCTTCAAAGAATATTTAGAAGAAATTATTATGGGCGAGTCTTTGATTTACTCGTTGTTATTTTAAAATATTACAAGGAGCTCCTTGGTGACGTGTCAATTAATATACTTACCTAACCGTGACGTTATTTTTTTTCATTGATATTAGATTAATTTATTCTGTATTTTAATTTATCTTAGGATTAAGAATATAAACGTGAAAATTTATTTTATCTTTAGAAAGTTACTGTACAACCTTTCATTCTCGTGTTAAATATGATAAATTTTCTGTCAAATTTATAACCTTTCATTTCATTTCATTGCTTAATAAAATATTTTAAGTAATTTTAATTCGAACAAAATAAAATGTCATAATTGAAACAAAATATCATTTAACATTTTAGATTTTTTAGTATTCTTATTTTGAGTTTTTCCAAATTGCTTTAGTCCTGCCGTAAAACTGTAGCGAATTATGAAATATTTAAATTTAAACCATTTTACTTAAGCTAAACAATCTCTTTTTCAAAGACGGGTATGAATTTTGTAATTGTAACAGTAGTTAAAAACAAAGATAAATTATTTTTCAAATGGGATAAATAACAATAAGATTTCTGTGTACATTTTAATTTTTCATTTAATATAATTTTTCCAAAAATTTAAAATTTAGACGGAATTTAATATAGTTGTCATTTTGATTGATTATTAATAATCCTTATTTATTTTTTAATCGAACGGTGTACAAAAATATATTGCTTAATTTGCAGTTCATAAGTACTCGTTATAATTTTAAAGTCTTCTGTCCATTCCTCATATTTTGTAAGGAGATACTTCAGAATGGTGTTGGACTTTCTGTTTCCGGCATCCGTATTATCATATTAACTCCAGTCCTACTTTGTCCGTAAATGTGCCCCGTGGCCTGTTTAAGATCTAAAGTGGCCGGCGTACACCAGATAGATCGGGGATCTTCAAATTTAATGTGAAGTGCGTTTAAGTTGTATCAAGAAGATTGTTGGTTCGGTATCTTCGGACCAGGCTTAATTCAGGTTCCACTACAGGCATTGCTCCTAGGCCAGAAATACGGTTTACGAAACATTAAATTGAAGATCTTAAAAGTAGTCAGATTCTTCTTAATGGGTGGCTGAGACTATTGAAAAATCTTTTATTTTTCTCCATGTAGATATTGTAAGTGATGTAGGTGTGGTGGAGCAATGTTGCTGGGGATCGACGGCCAGTGCATGGCATTGTGTCTTATGTTAACAATGTATGGTATGGTTCAGCTGTTTGTCGATGATAGTGAAAGTTATGCTTAATAATACCATATATGGACTGAATCATTCACTGAAAAATATAGTCTTCTACATCTTCCAGACTATCGTTATTATTAATTGTAAATCAAAAATGTCTCGGTTTTACCAGCTTTAACACGTCGGCCACAAGCATTAAGATATTGTATTTTTTTGTAAACAATACGATTAATTACTTGGGAGTGTTAAAAATAAGGAAAGTTTTCAATCCACAGGCGCAAAACTTAGAAGTACTTTCTGTAATCATATTCGCTAAATTGTTCTATATCGGCAATGTTTTAGAGATGCATTTCGCCTTATTTTATTTTACAATTATAATATTTAATATTATGATTACTTTTTCATTAAATATTTTATGATTAATACAATCAAATACTACGTACAAATTACAACCCTTAAGTAATAAAATTATTTGTTAATTCCTTTCTGTGAAAATTTCATTTAATTTTTATTATCACGTAATGTATTTTTTCTACTTTTTGAGTACTTGTTCGGTATATCTTATAAACTGTTATTTTGACTACATAAATTTACTGCCTAGTGTACGTTCGGCAAGCGTTGAAATAACATTACTTTGATTTGATTATTTTTCCTATTATGAATTTAAATATTTTTGATATCACTATTTAAACAATATATAACAAATATTAGAGTCGAATTGCAGATTCTTGTGCAATAAAGATTTTGGAATCAATCCTTTAAAAAAAATTTATTTAAAAAAGGCAATTTTGAAGGTTTGAGAATTATTCTTTATCTGCGAAAAAAAACGGAAAAACCACATTTATATTCTACTCAGTGAATTCTGTCCATTTACACACGATAGATCAATTCAGAATATTTTGTTCTTTATAGACTCTTTGCATATACGGAAGTAGCCTCAGATAGGCCACATTTTCATATCAGATCTACAGACAAACAGACATTGTGACGATAAGTTTATGGTCAAAATCTTTAAGTATGAAACCCTATAAGAATGACTGGTTCGAGGACATTTTATAAATTTGTTCCTTCATATTATGTTTATGAATTATCATTTTGTCTCCAAATATTTTGTCATATTCTCTTCATATCCATACTGTTATATGTAGTTGAAAAGTTTGCTTGTTTATTTGACAATTATAATGGCACAAGAGTGATAAAAATGTAACAGCAATCGGTGAAAACTGGACACCGTGGAAAAAGAAACAGGTAGGCTTGTATACTTACTGATCTTTCCATGCATTCAGCCAATGTAGCGCCGACACTAAAGGTCGATATCGTTTGATGAACAAATCAGAGGCGTTTACTTCTCTCCAAACAGAATTTTGGAATTTATGATTTAAAAGTATTAATCATACTGAAAATAATTTCAGGTACTTAGTACCATAGGTCACTGCTATTATTCTCTAAAATGCGGAAAAACCTCCATTATGGGGGGTAAAAAAGGAATCCTCATTGTGAAATTTTGGTGTCTTTCTGTTCGCTTGTTTTTCTAAACAACTTTTGCAATTAAATTTTTATGTTACATAATCTGCTTGTGCGCATTTATTTTCACTGAAATAATTTTGGAAATATTTCTATTTTCTTCAAAACCCTGTCTGAAACAAGGGAGTTTATGAATCTTATTTACACCGAACAAAGAAGTTAATTTTAATCTGCGTAATTTTCGACTTGTCACCAGAAATATACAAAAAATTATATGGGGGTATATTATTTTTCCATTTCCTCCAGATTACTAAAACATTATTTTAGTAAATATGAAAAAAAATTCCCGATATTTTAGTTATTCAGAGAAAATTTTTCTAAAAGCATATTCTATGGAGATAATTTGACATGAATTTGAAGTTTTTTATAATTTTAGAAAGTGTTATGAATGAAAATTTTTATTTTCGCTTTGGAGATATTAGGTATGAAAAATATTTTTTTGAACGTTCTTTTTTGGCATTAAATGAAAGCTTATTTAAATGCGAGTTCAGAATTTAACTATATTTTTTTTTCTGTAAATTATTTCAACAAAACTGAAAAATTGCTGTTTTCCACACGACAGATTTTGAGGAACATTGGTCAAAAAAAAGGTGTAAAAACATTAAGAAAAGCATAGTGGCCTTTACTAAATAATAAGTATTAATCAGTATACCCTGAAATAATTTTTGATGTTAACTGTTTAATAATTTGAACCAAAACCAAAAATTTCAACCGATTTTAATTCAGTTTTCATTTATAAATTACTGAACATATAGTGAAGGCTTATGTAAGCTATCATCTGTAAATATTTTGAGGAACGTTTCCTAACTCTCACGATGAATATCGATGAAGTCAGAAAGACACGTTTGTTGAGGATGTGTGCTATTTAAACTGCTAGAGACACGGACAAAAATTACAGCAACATTATTTTTCTTAACACGTCCTTGAATAAAGTCCACGACGGATTACATGTACGGATTCCATAATAAAGAGCTTACGCTTGGAAAAAACAGCATTTTTCAACTTAATTTACATGACGCTCATTGTTTTTAAATGAATATTTGTACATTTGCATATTGTGAATGGCAAGCAATACATTATTGCTATTTTCTATTAGAATTTATTATTGGGGGCCATCATGTCTTACGCAAAGCAGCAGAAAAATATCTTTTATTTTCCACCCGGGAGGCAATTTCCTCAAATCATTCTTTTTAAAATGGTGTTGTAATTAATTACATATAACTAAATCAACTACGCACAAGGTTTTAACACAAGGTCATAAACTCGTATCCATGTACCAAATATTTCACATTTTAACCGGTATTCAACAGATTTATAGAAACAATAAAATACTGGAAAATTAATTTTGAAAAATGTAAAGGGTATCGCGTGAAATAATGAGTAATATTGAGAAGTAGTAATAAACAAATACACTATAAAAACAATGTAAATATTATTAGTTCAATATTCCCACCATTATTATAATCTACTTCCTTTTTTCCCTAAGTAAGTAATATGAGCCGCGCCAAAGACTTTTTGAATTTTTAAATTTCTTTGAGTATTGAACTCTTTCTCTATTCAATGGAAGAAATGTATATATATTAAAAAAATATTATTTTAGAAGAAATCCCATTAGATTTCATATATACTCCTCCGACATCCTCCATTTAGGGGTATGTGCAAATTTAAGGGTATGTATTCTTTCTATTAAACTATTTAGAAATATTAATTTTTCACCCCTAAATTATAATGCTCAGCACTTTTTTAAAGTGAATGTTTCAGTAATTTATTTACACATGAATGTAAGTAAAATTTTCAAACACACTAATAACTGGTTTAATCATTATACTTTTCATAGGAATTTCTAGTAAGATTTTCATTTAAGGATGGGACAGGATGCATTTTGATACGCGTTTCGGAAAGTGTACCATTAAAATTAAACAGAAAATTCTAAGTCCATTATTACTAGCCCTTTCAAACAACGAGTTATGCAATACACAAATTTGAAAAAAAATACTGTTAGTAATTCATGTTATTGTACGACATATATATTTCCAAATATAACTTTGATATGGAAAATATGCGAGTTAATATAATACGTATACACATAACACGTATATGTGTGTACGTACTACGTGTTATGCTAAGTGTTATGTTTCTACATCGAATGTTTTCCGAGAAAATCGAATATGATAGACAGGCAGACGGAAACTTTCGCCTTTTGAGGCACTAAACTGCAAAAAACTATAAAAGTAAAACAATTCAATATTATCGATATCGAGTAATTCAAATAACATAATGTTATTGACAAATATGTAAGTTTGACATTGATATAATTTCTTTATTTAACGCTTTATAGTGACGGAAAGCATAAAGGAAACTGAAATTAGGCAGCGAGACTTGCTGCACTAGTCACCAGCTGTTAAACAGAAGAAGCCCTCAGCACAGCGCTTTTTTTAGCTCCGCCTTCCATGCGTGTTGTACACTGTGTTTGGTGGCTCGATCTAAATTCAAAAAAGCTTAAGCTATTTATATAATTTTGAGCCTTACATGTCTTTGACGAAGTCTGATTATTTTTTATTATGTTTAATGTTTCATTTTCATAAATTTGAAATTTGATAGTTTAGTTTTCTTAGAGCTCTAGTAAAAGTAGTATATCAGTATTATCAATTTTTGTTAAACGATGTAAACATAATCTCGAGAAAACAATTCCAAGCACGTTATCAGAAAAAAACACTACGTCATCAGAAAAAAATACCAGGGAGATTGAAATTTTACAAGAATTTCTACAATTGAGGAAATTTTTTTGATAATGGTATAAAAAAATAAATAAAATAACCCTAGTCGTTCAAATAATTTTAAAAATATGAGAAGCTACTCCTGTTTTTCTGAAGACACCAGCTACCAATTCATAAAATTACGGTGGACAAATCCAATATTGAACAAGGGCCGTCTCGCACGTAGTAAAGGTCGCCGCTCCGCAGCAAGGCAGGTATCTTGCTAATTCTTGGAATTACACAAATTCGACATTAAGTACATAAACTGAATTTCGGAAGACAAATTTTAATTAGCAAATAAACAAATAAAACAACAATTTGGCTATAATTATTTATTTTTCGTGTCAAAAATGAAAAACGCGTTTTCTTACACAGGTACCAGTTCTTTTTCTTACTTTTATCGGGGTTATTTTTATTTAGATTTCCTTCTTCTTAACTCTCAAGCCATCTGAATTTTTTTAGTTTACTCTTTTAGAATTTATTTTCATATGTAGCATCCTGTGTGAAATTTCATGAAGAGTAAAATCAGAAGTAAGAGGCAATTTCCAAAACTAACCATTAAATTTCAAAAATCTTTCTGCCAATATTTAGAAAGAACCTTCAGTATGGATAAAGTTTATGTGTTATGCTTAAAAAAAATTAACAGACACCAGTTTTGCAACCTAAGTCAGGGAAAAACAGTCGAATGAATGTTTCGTGTGAATTTGTGATATATTGATATTTATATTTATATAGGTGCTACCTATTTCATACATTCCAAGAAAATCGTAATTAAGGAGTGAACTCTAGTGGTATGTCGGAGTACGAGGAATGATCTCTTTATCCCATCCCAAACGGAAAATCCATAGGGTTGATTGAGGTGATACTGCACATCAAGTAATGGGCCCATCTGTACTAATTCAGCTTACTGAAGTAGACTTTTTAATGTTTAACTCTAATGCACTGGACAACCATCTTGTTGGAGAATTATTGGTTTTTCCGTTTTTAGTATATGTACTTTAGCCTCATTTAATAGCACAGGGAAATCGTTTTGTAAAGCTTCAAATTACTGTTCCCATTTAAATTATCCGACACAAAATGAAACCCAATGAAAATTCTGCCAATCATTCTGGCTCACATATTGACAGAAAATTGGCTCACATATTTACAGAAAATTATGTCAAAGTAAAATTCGACAGAATTTTATTCTTCGTGCGGGATCTCCATCTTCCAAAACATGCGCTCTTGTATTGTGAAATGGATATTTCCCCTCTCAATGCATAGTAATACACTTTTTCCATATTAATATTTTGATATTTCAATTTAGTACTATGAATCTCTTAGTAGGATCCGCCACAAATTCTTATATGATTTCTTCGTCAATATTTTACTGAGGTCTCCCTAGATTGGTTATAGGTTCCGGCCAATGAATTCCTACTTCATCGAGGCGACGAAACATCTTTTTAAAATATTCTGGCATTAGAAAACCTACGATCCGGATAGTGCTCTTGTTACATCCATTGTACGATACCTGCATTACCGCCAACTATGCTATATATACATTAGGATAATTTTGGCAAATTCTTCGTTAGAAAAAGGAGCCAAAAATGGCTCCCTTGACGTAGTTCAAAAGTACCAAAATGAATACGACAAAGAGCGCTAAGCTAGGGCTAGGGCTACACTTGGTAGAGTTATTTAGCTGTAAGCTCAAATAAAATTCTTAGCCTTACCAATGCCAGTTTTTACTCGACTAATGGTTTTGATCCATCGATTCGTTTTGGGCGGAGCGGCCATTGTTCGACGTTTGGTTTGTGTACCCTAGTTCTACGAATTAACGAGACAATAAACCCAAAATGTGAATTTTTTCCATAACGATGATTTTAGCAACCAGATAGAGTTAATTGTAGGCAGATTTATCTAAATTAGTCGAGGCTAAATAAATTCATGTTTATTTAGCCTCGACATGCACTAAATACATTGTAAACAGATCGCTTTTATATTATGCACCAATCAGAAAGAGAGTGACAATAACTTCGTATTAATGCTTTGAACCCGTTTTACGAATTGCCGGTTAAAGTTCATTTCAACCAAAAATAACAACACTCGGCAACTATTGTTTCTTTATAGTTTGCGCTTACTGCTGTTTAATCTTATTTATGATTTTCTTAACGATGTTGCTTGAGATAATTACTGAGCTTGTGTGACTTGGGTTTTCGAACCTGCTTAGAAATAGCAAAAATATTTTGTTAGGCTGAAAATCAATATGGACTTCATATGTCCTATAGGCCACGTGAATACAACATGGTATATAATGTTTATGGTGCTGCAAAGGACATGTCGCTACCAGGATCTATTAAGATTTAGCTAAAAATCAACCGTGCACAGCAAATAAGCGCTTTCAGGATCACCGAATTTTTACGAAACTACATTATCCGTTATTCGAAGGAGTGGTTCCTGGCTTCCGTTGTCCGTAATCTGGATGAGTTAACCAAGGCCGCGAGGATATTTCCTAACAAGAAATACGCCCTAATCCGACCACTATTCCAAGACTCATAGCAAATAATACTGGAATTTTGAGATCATAAGTTCTAAGAATTATTCGCAATAACAATCTGCGCCCGTACCATTATGAAAAAGTTTAAGCGTTTAAGCCAGAAGGTTACCCAATAAGGGTGGCATTTTATCAAGTAATGCTAGCAAAATCGGAAAGTTCCAAATCTTCTCGATAACATTTTGTGGTCTAATGAGGTCAGATTTGAACGATTTTTGAATATTCAACACTCAAAACTATCATAATTATTTATTTGTATACCTACACTAGGTGAGGGGGGTTTGTGGGCACTGATGATCTGCCATTGGACTTAAATGCGGATGCCTACCTAAATTTTTTTAGAATGAGCTGCCCTTGCTATTTCTCACCAAATGTACAAAAGCTCATATAGCTCCTGCATGATAACTCTACGTGTAACTTTGCTCTACGACTAAGGGAGCACATTAACAGTGCAATCCGATCGTAGTTGCGCAATTACTTGGGCAACAAGGCCCCCAGACTTAAACCCTCAAGTTTTTTATCCAAGGTTATTTTCAAGAAATTATTTTTGCCCGAGAAAGCAGGACTGAACAAGATTTGCACTAAAATATCTAAATGGTCATGGCAAGAATTAAATAAAATCCCAATAATTTTCCAGGCTGAAAGAAAACATTTCATGCCAATGTCGTACATACATTGCCAAGTAAGGCTGCCACTTTGAAAACTTCTGTGAGTTATGATTAACTTCTGAGGAAATAACTTTTTGCTGTGTGATTTTATGTTCAAGTCTCAACCCTCAACCACTTTCAAGTCTCAACCACTTTTGCCCAATAATCTTTTAAGGTAAAAATTTGAGCTTGGATCAGATTAGAATTTAATTAACGCTTTTTTAAAAGTTTTTTAAAAGTTTTTCACACTTAGTATTGCAAAAATTACTCTGAAGATGTGGCAATAATTACATCACCACAATTTTTGTGTAAACTACTACGATATCCTCAGATAGCTATAATATTATAAAAAATCTCTAGTTGTATATATTTCATGACATTGATAATTATAGATATATTTCTCAGAAAAGAGAAATTAACTTAAAATTTCAAACAATAGCCAAAACTAATAATAAACATAAAAAATTTTCATTATTAGCTTACTACATGACTACTTTATTTCTATGCCAAATTTCGTTTTACTTACTGTAAGAGTTTTCAAACAATAATGGTTTGTGTAACTGGATTGAAGATTTTTCAAAGAAATACAAAGAAAATTATAATTTGTGAACTATTCGTTTTGTGATAACTAATGTTTCTTTAAATAACTTATTACGATATTCTCTACCTAAAAAAAATTTAAACGCCTTAAATTGGCCACCAGGAATGTCACGCAAGGAATGCACGAGGCGAACAGAAATATCACACAGCGTAAAAAAAAGGATCCGCAATCAGCAATTTTTACAATGAACAACTTTTCTCATAGAACCATATCCCGAGTTCTTACTGATTCAGAGATAAAAACTGTAAAATTCATGTTCATTGATATATTCCGTAATATTTTATTATTTTATAAATAGTATAGAATAAGTATATTTAGTCCTTTTTTAAACTTTTTATATATGACTATTATTAAGTACAATTAAACAAAAACAGTAAATCAGCTGTTTAAAGTACTATTAAAAATTAAAAATTAATTAACGCCTTACGCGCGGCCGCAGACAGGTATTGATTTGCCCAGAGTAATTGCATCGAAAATAATAGCATTGTCTGTTGGCTGTATTCAGAGACCAATAGCGGTTATATAACTCGATGTATACTAGTTCTATTTGCATTAGATTTATGATGATAGAAAATATTTCTGTGGTCTAGTCTTATTTATAACCATATTTATGAAAATATTTGAATAAATATATTTTAACTCATATCGTTCCTGGAAAGTAATTAGAATGTGATATGAAAAACATAGTAGAAAAAATTATATTTGACGAACAGATCTTTATTATTAAACCACGAAATGGATTTTCAAACAATAGTAATCGACCGGCAACAACAAACGGTTTATATATTTTGACCGCTTCATAATTCGATACTTCCGAATATATCCTGATGATGTTTTTCTAATATGTATTTGTCACAGTTTATATCAGCTATTTAATATCATTGTGTACCAAAAAAAGAACACAAAACTTATCTTCGTTTCTTCACCCGCAACTCGTTTACTACGTTACGTAAGTACGTGACTACATTACGTAAATAAAATATTTCTTGAATGTTTACTAAAGCCGTGAAACTAAACACATTCATATTGAAGAACATTATTTAAATTCTGGAAATGTGAATATTTAATATAAATTAAAAACCTTTTCACGCAATAAAACCTAAGTTTTTTGATAACAAAATTCCTGTCTCTGTAAAGGTCTCAACTATTAAAAATATGTCATTTAGAAAAGTTTGGCAGAAAGAGTACCAGAAAGAGTGTCATATTTAAATTGATAAAATTATACCCTAGATCTTCATGTTTACACACTATGTAATACAGAGTTTATAACCAAATATTACATAAAAATGAAACATGCAATAATCTGAAGAGAGTTATTGACTGTATTCTGAGCAATTTTCTTTGGGAGTATCTGAAATCTGCTAAAGGAAGAAAAAAATTCAAATTGTGACTTTCCGTATATTTTTTAATACTTGAGTAGTAGAGACAATGAAGTGAGCGAATAGGCCAAAGAATGAGGTCAGCATATGTAAAACCAAGAGTAATCGATAAATATTTTTATTGTCCTTAGATATTACATAGTCGCACTTTTCATTGTCCCATTTCGGAACGTAAAACGAATTGCCTACTCACTATCAGAGTAACATTGTTCTCTAAACAGGTGTAACTATGGATTAAAATATAACTGAGTTAGTATATTTTACTAATTTCTGTATTCTATTGAATGACTTATGATTTACATTAATTAATTTTGTTAACCATAGTATTTCATGTCGTCGTATTTGAAATGTAATTTTGGACGGATGTTGATAATGAAATTTACCTATAATGTTCAACAATGTTACAAAAAAATTGTAGATGACAACCGAAGGCTTCAACACATTTTGGGGCACTACTAGTTATCGATCGATATATGGATGACAATCAAACTGTTCGGCGTTAATGTATTTTAATCATATATATATGTATATATAAATATATATATATATATACATATATATATATATATATATATATATATAATATATATATATATATATATATATATATATATATATATATATATATATATACACATATAACTATATGGTATCTGAACTAAAGTTTTTTTTCTAAGCTTAAAAAACAAAGTAGGATACAACGTCTTCTAAAAATCATATGGTCATGGATTAATCGACGATCTCGACAACCTAGGGCAGCGCAGATAAGTTAATTGTAATTGTAGTATGGTTTCTATCACATCTCAATCAGCAACCAATTGATCTCATCCAAATGATTCTTATCAGCAACCAATTAATGGTATACCAGCTTGCGGTAACTACTCTTTCAATTTACAGAGACATCGAAGCAATTAACTTTTTAGACTGAAGGAGAAGGTGATCTATTTTCCAGCGTTTTGCCTTTATTGATCTTTATAGGCAATTCTTCTGGACCAAGCATTTACTCAGCAGATTATCTTTGAATTTCTGATTTATTACACTATATCCAACTTCTGTCGCTCTTGATGAATCTAGTAAAGCCTTTGACTAATATGTGTGTAATTTTTCTAACATTTTGGAACACCAATCCAAGTCAGGGTATTTTTGAAGATCTATTAAATCATGCGGTATCCACCTAACAAAAAGCTTCCCTATTAATTAATAAAAATTTCAAATTTTCTGTACTTAACTAGTCAAAACTTTTAACTCGTTATTTAAACATGAATTTTTAAAAACAAATTATAAATCTGAACAAGGTACCTCAAGGATTTAAACAAGGATTCGATTTTTTTGAATATCGATTCGAATAATTATCATCATTAAAAATCACCCATTTTAAAAACTATTGATAGCGCATAGTATTACCCAAACATTAAATGGAAAATATAAAAAATATCAAGCAAAAACTTATAAAAATGGTTCCTTTTATAAATTTCTATTACTTATTTATAAAATTTAGTTATAAAAATTAATTAAAAATTATTATATATGGCGTCACTACAAGAAAAATATATAAAAATAAATTCCATGTAAATTTCGGCATTGCGCGTTACCTTTTTTATAAAGCTTATATGGAATTTATTTTTACTAAATCATTTGATGATATTAAAAATTTCTATCATAATTTAAATCATCTTACTAACATAATCAATTAAATAAAAGACTTTCCTTGTAATTCTCTAGAATATGGGATACATTTAAGTAATTCTAATAAATTCTAAATAGTAACTTTATCAACCATGTAATTAATCTTTATAATATCAATGAAAAAGTGTTAAAACTTGGATAATACAAAGAGTTTAATTCTATTTACATGAGTAGGTACGTACGCTTATGTTATTGACATCATTTGAATGACATCACATGAGAAACTTTGAAATAATAAGGTACAATTAAATTATGTTTGATAATCTTTTATCTAATTTTTATATTTAATATGGTATTCATAAAAGCTGAAATTATTGTCACAACAATAAATATATCAGTCAACCTTAATACAGGAATTCCAATGAAATATTTCAAGAGATGCAATAGAACCTTTGCGGATAATAGTAAAAAAAGCTATTTCCGGACCACGTGTGAACTTTTCAGACTTAGGTTTATATTTTTATATAAGGCTCCAATTTGTCTTATGAAATAACAAAAAAAGTCAAAACAAGATTTATGGATAAGGAGCGTATTTCGGTTTTTCCACCATAGATCCAAACAGTGAGCAGATTAATCAGTGAACTAGCCATTAAAGTAACAAAATTTGCGTAATTTGTTTAAACTGTTATGGACTAGAGAAAGAAGTGTAAAAATTATCACATCTCAAAATCATAAAATAACTGAGGTGTGGGACAAACTACTAAACTTGGCTATAAACTCTGAAACGAATCAAGTGATGAATATATAAATATTGAAGGAATTCTAATTTGATAAGTAATAGTACACATTCTCTTAGTCAAATAAATATAAAGGATAGCTTGAACATGACAGACCTGACACTAATTGGTTTGTTTAGAGATGCTCATTTTAAATTTTACTGTTTTGATTCCAACTAAACCTTTACAAATATATTTCTTAATCTCACAGAATATGATAAAATTTTACAATTTCCTCTTTTGCGAGATATAAAGACAAGGATGAAGAAACAATTTTGTTAAAGGTTACAATGTTTTAAATATAAGATTTTGGTAAAATTGCCTCTTCGTGTTCAATGTTAATAGTATAGGGTTGAGGGTATATAAACCATAACTCAATCACAGTACTTCCATTATCTGTGTGGGAACATGAGCATTGGTTTTTATGCAGGATATTTATCTAGAAATATGTCATATATCGCCCATGTATTTCCCATAGCTAAATAATAATTTATTAGACAATCTAATAACCCCAATAACCATAGTTACAAAATGATCCAGCGATTAAAATTATGAAACTGTCAAATAAATTTAAATGACCATGTGTTTTTTTTCCAACTGTTAATAGATGACAACATTAATCCACAAGGGTAAAATAAAATTCTAATGATACCTTGATAATAATTTAAAAATTAAACAACTGCCCATATTATTCCATATCGAGATTCACCGTACGGGCTAATATCCAATATGAAGATTTGGGGAATTTTGTTGAAATCATGGATATTTGTAATAAAATTTAAAAGATTAAACCGATGGCTTATAAATGGGTACTTTGCATCAAGAACAAGCCTAGAGGTCCCTGACATAAATATCGACGCTCAGTAAAATATACACAAAACGAAGGGATCGATTTCGACAAAATATTAACATACATAGTTAGATACGTTTTATACGTTTATTGTTGTATATATTTGCTCAAAAAATGAAGATAATGCAAATTAACATCACTGCAGTGTTCTCACATGGTCACTTAAGAGAATACCTACACGATTCCACCTGAGGGATTGGAATGCCAACCACGTATGGAACGTATTTTAAAAAATATATTTGTGGTTAAAACAAGCACTTAGATGATGAAATAAAAAGTTGACTCGGATTTACTTGGCTTTGCTAGAAATAACTATGATCAATGTCCTTATATAAGTATGATCAATGTCCTTATATAAGACTAAGAAAACTATGATCTGATAACTATGATCAATGGCCTTATATAAGACTAAGAAAACTATTATCTGAACAAGATAATCAATGAAATAACTATGATCAATGTCCTTATATAAGACTAAGAAAACTATGATCTGAACAAGATAACCAATGAAATAACTATAATCAATGTATGATAATAACTATGATCAATGTCCTTATATAAGACTAAGGAAACTATAATCTGAACAAGATAATCAATGAAATTCAAGCAAATTTTGATCTGTAAATTGTCCGGTTACCAGTTTGGTCGGGGGCCAAAGAGAAAAATGCAGTAATTTTATTTATTACCAACTATTTTGAACATCTTCAAATAAATTTAATATCAGGGATGTCCATCTTCTAAATGTTCCTACTGATTGATCCATATGTAAGACTGCAGAAAAGTGACGGTCTACCTAAGGAAGACTATCCAAGCAGAGAAACTGGGGGATTACTAACCTATGCCGCCTCGACGAGTAGACCCGAAATCATGTTGTGTGTGAGTCAAGTAAGTAAATATTTAAACTGTTACAACAATAGCATTGCAATCAAAGAAGAAAATATTACCATGTGTAAAAGGAGCCAAAGTCCACAGATTGAGCTCTTTTCATTATGTGGACACCGCTTAAAAACACAAAAATACCACTACAGTGACACAAAATATCGAAAATACTTCCAAACTTAATGCTCACTAACAGAATATGTATTCCTCACGTATGGAGCCGCTTTCATCAGGTCCGGTCAACACCAAAATAGTGTGACTGTGTCTACCACCGAAACCGAGTATATGACACCCTTTGCTGCCACCAAGGAAGCGATATGATTGAAATAGTTAATTTGTGTTCTAAATAAATTTAGTCAAAAAGTTGTGTGTTTATATTGGTAATGAAACTCAAACAGTTTTTAACACTGCGTTTCACAAAACATTAACATATAAATAAAGGGTAAAAATGTTTAATAGGCAAATTTCATGAAAATTATGTCTAATAAATATACTGATATAATATGAAAGACTTTACCCAGAACTGAATTCAAATCTGTGACATGTTTAGTTAAATTAAAAATTTGTTAATATACTGTTTTATATCAGTCTAATAGTTGTGGATAATTTGCAATTTCTTCCATTTTATTCTAAACTGAAATGATATTGTGGAATGTATGATCAACCGTTAACTCTTATGATATCGATTTTATATTAGGACTTCTTAACTCTAGTTTACATCGTTCATTCTATACTATCAAATATGCATGGCTTGTTTCTGTCAAATATGTTCGTATGGAAAAACTGTATAATCTATTGTCAACAATCCATTCCTCTTCTATCAATATTGTTTTAATGCAGGTTAATTTTAGTTTGTAATGGTTAGTCTCTAATGTCACATATGTACTGATTAAGGTTAAGAAAAATTATTTATCAACTTGCCAAACATGCTTTGTGAGTAAAATATAAATGTAATTAAAATTAGGTGTAGAAATTCATAAATAAGACAGCAAAATTTGTTCGAAAGTTGGTCCAAGTGTAGTCACAACTAAGATGTATGTAAAATAAAAGAAAATAATTGTACAGAAGTGCGTCTAAATCTATACAGTGGTTATATATATTATGAATAGGGTAATATAAAATCCATCTATATTTATAATTTAATATTATAATGTTTGCAAATAATGATGGAAGTGTTATCATTTATCTGGATTACTCAATAATACATTCTTTATCAAGGTGGGAGTTTTTCATGTCTTTAGAATTAGCCCTTACCAAGTGGAGGGTTTGGGAAATTTAATACTCAGCTACTACTGGGTTGTGATAACTGACAATAGCCAGTTATTGAGCGCCGACATAATTTACATCGTATTATCTAAGTTAGATATATAATATGAAAGCACTTAAATTACTCAACTCGCTTATTTTTTAAGCATTAATAATTTAATAAAAAAGAACAATGTGAATTATATTACCACCCTGGAGTTAACTTATCCAAAGCATGTGGGGAGTCCCTACGTGCATATATGTTGTCATAAAACCGAAGCAAGATTTATAATAAGTTGGGGATACCACTACACATCACGTAATACGATATAAATACTTTTAAAAAAAATTAAGTTACGAAAATTTATTAAAAAGTAAAATAGAAAAATTCATTGAATATTAAACGATAAGATATCGATTTAGAAAATTTTGTTGGAGGTTATTAGCGAAAGGTTAAGAATGTGCAAAGAGATTAAAATAAAATTCACGTCTTTCTTCGCACGGACGGACATTGTGCAATGATTCATTTGAAAATAAGAAAAAAGCAGTTACCACAAACTGGTGTACCAAAAATTGTTTGCTTTCTTTAGTAAAGTTCAGGAATAAAGCCCTCGCGTAAGTATCGCAGATGATGTCAATAGCTGGCACACAAGGATGTCTCTGCACACCTATTCAGAAAAATGGCGGCCTATTGGATTACGTTGGATAAAGAAATTTTGAGTCATTCGCCATAAAGCCACGACCTTGCATGATAATATTTCTACTTATTCCAAAGACCGATCTTGCATGATAATATTTCTACTTATTTCAACTTATTCAAATTACCGTTTTAAGAAATATACAAATTATACCACAATTATCAATCGATGCAAACAAAAGGCAACTGACCATATCTGGCTACAATAAGGAACAAAGCAACGATCGTAAACATTAATAGCATTAGATATAGTCAGATTTACTAGCCCTGTCCATGACTTAATTACATAATGTTACTTTGTAAACATGATATATAAACGTTGTTAAAGTTTATAGAGATAGTTAGATCAATATTGGATTTGAACGAAATATATTATGCAAATTGATGATCCTGCAAAGAGTATCTGGTTTTCTACAGTTAAAATATTTGGTAACTACAATTCTCCGTGTGGACTACGTGTTTTATCATTTTTTATACTTTATCAAAAAGTATTTGTAACTTATTACGGTTACGTTTTATGTACTGAAGAAAAGCTTCTTTAGACGCGACTAAACTAGAAATTGACTAAAAGTAACTAAAAATTGTTTCGGGCAGAATCAAAGTTCAGTAAAGTTTATTGTTTGCTCACGCAGTTTCCTTTATATAAAAGCATCGACTGACTGTTAAATTTCGAGAGTATATGACTTATATCCACATATATACATGAATTTATTTCAATTCTATATTTTAAACTTTAATACACATAATAATTTGGTTTGAAAGGGTAATAAAAACGAGGAGGTTTCATATAAATGTAGTGCTGATATAGTGATGACGTCAGGAAAGAAATAATGGAAATCCTTAACGGATGGTAGTAAATAAACCATGATTCAGTTATTTGCTACAGGTGGTTGTCACTTTGCAAAATAATTTCACCACCGACAACGTCATGGTCTAATGATGAGTTCTGATGATGAATAATGTTACTATTTAGCGGATGTAAATAAATTAACTGTAATTTAAGATATTTGCTACGGGTAGTTGTCAGTTCACAAAATAACTTCAACTTCGACTAAGTCAAGGCCTGATGATGAGTTCTGTAGATTAATAAAGTAACTATTTAGAAGATGGTTGTAAATCTACAGTGATTAAATATATTTGCTATTGGTAGTTATTACTTTACAAAATTATTTCACCATTGACCAGGTCAGAGTTTGATGATGAGTTCTGCAGATGAGCAATGGATTACGGATGATAGTAAATCAACCGCGACTCAATATATTTGCTACTGGTAGTTGTTGTGTAGTAAAATAACTGCACCATCGACCAGGTCAGGATCTAATGGTAAGTTTTAGTGATGAACAAAGAGTCTCCTTAACAATTCGCAGCAAAATCAATCGTGATTCGAAATATTTCTTATTTGCAGTTGTTACTTTAAAAATTATTTTGCCGTCGACCAGGTCAGAGTCTGATGATGAGTTCTGTAGATGAACCATGGAATTCCTTAACAGATGGTAGTAAATCAACCGTGACTTATTATATTTGGTACTAGTAATTGTTACTTTGTAAAATAAATGCACCATCAACCACAGCAGAATCTAATGATGAGTTATGGTGATGAACAATGTAATTCCCTAACAATTGGTAGCAAATTAATCGAGATTCAAAATATTCGTTACTGGGCATCACTACACCATCGACCGAATTTGTTCTTGCTGAGAGATTTAGATGATGAACAATCTAAGTTATTGACTTGACTTATTAACATAGTAAATCAAGCGTAATTCAAGATATTTGTTACGAATTGTAATTACTTTGCAAAATGACTTTGCACCATTGACCAGGTCAGATGCTGATGATGGATTTTGGATATGAACGATGTAATTCCTTAACGGAGGGTTTTAATCCAAAACCAAAATCTGATGATGAGTTCTGGTGCGAACAATGGAACTCCCAAAAGGTTGGTAGTTAATAAAGCCTAATTTAATACATTTGTTACTGGCACTTGTTACTTTATAAAATTACTTCATCTTCGACCAATTCAGAATCTCAGGAAAAGATGAACAATGATCAATCTAAAGATGAACAATGGAATTCCTTAACAGAGAGTATTAAATCAACATAATAAATATTAAATCATATTTTATATTGTGAGTTTTTACTTCGTAAAATAACTACACTATCAACCAAGTCAGAGTCTGATGAGGAGTTTTGGCGATTATCAAAGTGGGTTACTTTTAACAATTGGTAGCAAATCATAGGTAGCGTTTTTTTTAAATAACTACACCATCAAACAGATTAGGGCCTGTTGAGATGATGGTGATTCAATGCTACGGGTAATTAATACTTTGAAAAATAACTAATTCGTCGACCAAGTTAGGATCTGATGATGAGCTTTGGAGACAAACAATGTAATTCCCGAACGGATGGTAAATTAACTGTGACTTAACCGGGATTAGAATATTAGCTACTGTTAGTAGTTACTTTATTCGCTTTAATATACCATGAGATTTGGTACAATAGTTGATGCGGTTTTTTTTCCAAAAATTTAACAAATTAGTTGATTAGAGTTTATATTTCTTATTTTATTTATCACAAACCTCTAGTGTCGTATTTAAATAACGACTTATAACTGAATTAATTTATTTGCTAAGCTTGATATAAATATGATTTTATTACTTTCTGTAAAATATATTAAAAATATATACTACTAACTTTTAATATAGTATTTATTTTAAAGATTAATCTTTTTACTAATATTTTCGACAATCGTCAAATAATTTTTATTTTAACCGCGCGTAAAGATTACTCGCAGTTTTTTATTTTTATTTATCGCCTTATATTTTAGAGAAAACTTTTATGTTTACAAATGGAATGTCATTAAATGAAAAGGAGCGCAATTTTAAAGATATAATTAATGACGCTCATAAATGTTTTAATCATTAATTTAAACGATGGTTCTAATCTTTTTACTTGGAATAATGTATAATAAATTTTATTTTTTTATTTTATTACTCATGAGATCACCTTGAAACAAATTTTACTTTATCTGCCCATGTATTAATCAGAAGATATCTACCAATTAAATTCCCTAACAGTGAGTATTAAATAAACTCTCTGTTAGTTACCTGAGCAGCTCAGGAAACTAAGCAAAAGAGGCTTCAGTAGCATTGGGACCCAAAATAGTTCCTAAATTCACTCGTGAGTATTATTTCTACTTTCTTTAAGTTCTTTACCACGACCTAGGTTTCGTTGTATTACAAAATCTTCAGGTGGGCTGTTAGCAAAAATTAATACAACGAAAGGAATTAATACAACGAAAACCCAAGTCGTGTTAAAGAACTTAAAGAAAGTAGAAATAATACTACATCACATAGTTTCATTTAATCGTTAATAATGGATTTCTACAAAATTAATGCCAAATATATTCAATAGCTCCTAAACTGTCTAGCGCAGAAGGCAAGGGGAAACCACTACAGCTATTTTCCTAAGACCGTCAGACGAGTACACAATTAAAGATAATTATATCGCATTTTACCGGCCATGGGTGAGTTGATGATCCTTACGTAAATTCAAATACTAGGAATTCCATTAGGCTGCGACATACCCAGAAGATAGGAATGTGGAATGTCTAAAAAGATAGGAATGCGGAAAACTCCCCATGCGGTGTCGACATTTGTGGAATTAGCGAGACACACTGGAAGGGCAGCGGGGATATCGTTACCGAGACACATGCTTTTTACTTCTCAGGCAATGAAAACACCAGTCGGAACGGGGTGGCATTTTTGATTCCTGCAAACCAGAGGAACTGTGTGATGGGTTACGAACCTGCAAATGACCGGATTATCAGCATTAAGTATAAATCATCACCGGTGAGCCTTAATATCATACAGATATATGTCTGTACCAGCACTGTAAGTAACGAGACGGTTGAATATTTCTACTCTGAACTGGAAACGGTAATAGCGAAAATACCCAACAAAGAGCTAGTGGTCTTCGTGGGTGACTTTAACGCCGAAATCGGAGGAAATTCTCAGCAGTTATGTAGATGCGTAGGAATATTTGGACTCAGTGTGCGGAATGATAAGGGTAAACGTCTCATACAATTCGCATAGGAGAATGATCCACTTATCACTGATAGCTTTTACCAACACCATCCTCCAAGGCTTTGTACTTGAGTATCACCGGATCAAATCCTTAATCAATTTCACTATATTATAGTTCGGTCATGATGGAAATCATTCATAACAAATACCCACAGTTTACCAAGAGCGGATTGCAGGTCAGGTCACCAGTTTTTAATATCCAAATTTAAGCTTAAACTAAAAACAGCCAGGAGCATTCAAAAGAAACAAAAGCTCAAAGTACAAGACTTCTCGAAATTCAAGTAGATCATAGAACGAAACTTGGAATAATGGGCAAGCCCAGATATACCCAATAAGAAATCCGATGTATTGTGGAACAGTTCAATAACACTTATGGAGAATGTAGTCACAGGGTTTAAGTTGCCGGTCACTACACACAAACGACAGAATTGGATGACTGACAGCACTTTCACGCTTGTTGAGGAACGCTAATGGATGAAAGCATTCGGTGCAGATGTCAAAGATCTTAATGAGAACTCTGCTTTAATACAGACAAAATGCACACAAGACTACAATGTCTACTTACATAATAGTTGTGCATCGAATTCCATGCTTATAGGTATGAATGATTTATGATAGACTATGGACTTACACCATAAAATTCGCCTAATTGCAAAAACACTGCCATCAAAAACCTGAGCCATTAAGGACAGCCATGGCTAGGTGGTTACTGAACTAAACTAAATCTCAATGGCTTGGAGGAGCTTACTGTCAGTCATAGTTTGAGAATCCACAGTCGAAATTTTCAATACCTACAGAGCCTAAAATTAAAAATCTCAAGCTATACATTCTTGAGTCGGAAATCAAAGCTGCCATAAAATATTTCAAAAATGGGAAAGTAACAAGCAGAGATGGGGTACCAATCAAAACCATTAGAGCGTTGCAAGAATGTGGTGTGAATATATATTATACCATCTGCAATAAGATATGGTTAAGACGTAAATGGCCAGCGGAATATGCTCATACAGTTTTCACTTTTCTACGTAAAAAGGGTTTAGCAAGAAAATGTAGCAACTACCAACTTATTGCTTGCTCTGATCAGTCATACTAGCAAAATAGTGCTATATATTGTCAACAAGCGCCTGAAAGCATATCTGTCAAGAGAAATAGCTGCCGAACAGGCTGGGATTGTAAAGGTTGTTTGGGAAGGGCGCCCGGGAACAGATTATCATTGTTCGTCGGATCATAGAGAGCTCGAAAGTTCACCGAACCAGTCCATATATGCTTTGTTGATTTCTGAAAGGCATTTGATTCTATGAGTTGGCCAACTTTGTGGAAAACACTACTGGAAATGGGCACACTAAAACATCTCGTACACCTATTTAGAAAACTTCCTGAAACAGACAACCATTTTTCCGATAACTTCCATCCCAGATCAGGGGTCTGCCAAGGGTGTATATCGTCACCTCTCCTGTTCAAAAACTGTACCGAGCTGTGGTTAGTGCTGTGGTTGATGGCTACAAAATTGCAAATCTTTGTTATGCTGATGACACCACTTTGTTCGCCTTATATGCTCGTTAGATGGAGGAATTACTTCTTAAAATGGAACGCGTAAACCTCATATTTGGATTAAAGATTAACCAGAGCAAGACCAAGATTGGGGACACTTATCAGAGATGACAACCCTAGTGCAGTCTTGAATATAAAAGTTTTTGGCCATGTTTCGATGTAAAACAATGACTCCATAGACCGTACGGTTACCAAGAAAAGGGTGGAAGGAAACAGACCGCGTGGTAGATCATTCATACGATGAGCTGATCAAAAATATTAGCAGTTGAAGACCCTGTACATAAATCCACTAAGATGTTGGTCAAGAGGTTAAAATGGCGAGAAAGTGTGAGCCCCAATGATGATCAACCACCAAAGATGATGGAGCCTCATCATGGCAACGTGCTCTCTGTCAAGAGCTACATGACAGAAGAATCGTTTAAAAGCTAAAGTTTATCTTCGCCGATAAATTTTATTCAATCCTAGAGATTGATTTTTCAAGGAGAGATTGCTACTTCTAATTCGCAATATTAACTAGCATTGATTTTGTTGGTTTACGCGCAACATACATTTGATAGTTGTAGAAATAACATTATAGGCAGCATGTACCCGATGCACGACGTTGGACAGATGTCATCTGATACATTCTTGTTGATTCATAGAGTAGGAATATTTGCTCTGTAATTCGATGGTACGGTCGGAGACAAGAGCAAGGTCGTTTCCTCTAAAGGCCTTTTCACAGATTTCCTCGTAGTTAATGTAGATATTAATGTATATGTATATTGCACAAGTATCAGTAATAATTATGGTGTAAAAAAATCAATTAAAATTAATATTTTAAGAATATACATTGCGCCAATGCGCACCAGCGTAAAAGCGGTAAATTAGAAAGAAATTTTAGGCGCTTATGACAAAACATTAACATTATCATAAAGTCTGTTGACAATAAATCGAGTCAAGCGGTATGATTGAGCATTATTATATTATTGAGCACTATTTATAAATTAGCAGTTGTTTACATAAAATTAAATTATATAAATTTGAAAGTAATAATCAGAGATAGGTATATTTGATTCGTTAATTAATTCAAACTAGTCTATGCTGGTAATAAAAAAATTTCAATATTTGAAATCTTCATGGGAGGGTGAAACAAGCAATTTCATTCAATCAACTCAATTTAGAACGATAAATTATAAAATTGCTTAAATAATATAATACTACTAAGGCACTTATAAATAACCATTTTAAATCATTATTTAGCACTGATATTTTAAAACGTGAATCTTACAGAAGCCTTAATCCTAGTTTTAGTTTTGTTGTGGATCGTATTACAAAAAATTTGCGGTTATTAAATTCACCAGGTCAACCCGTCTACAAGTGGGATATATTAATAATCTTCAAGGGTTCAACTAAATCAGATAGTGGGAAGACGTTAAGTATAACGTGGAGGAATATCCTTCCTTAAAGGATTTCACAATGTTCTTACGTAATCGCGGATGTGCTTAAAACATAGTATGTTTGTAAAAATAGTAGCGTAAACAATACGTGTCAAGATCATTTTAAATTTACTAAACATAATGTTCAAGCAAAACAATCATGAAAATGTTTTACAATATCATCAAGTGACCATAAATTCCCTTGCAAAAACCTGTTTTTAAGTATCGTAAGGAAAGCCACAGAATTATGTAATGTAAATACATTTAAACAGCCTGAAATGTCGGAGAATAGATATAACGGAAAGGTAGTATTTCAATATGTGCGTATATGTGTGTGTGATTGAGCGCCTGCGTGCGTATATACGCCGAGGTCTACATTGTCATATGATTTAATATTGACGAATGCTCAGCAGTTAGGTATGATCGTGTTCATGTTCCTATTAGCCATAATTACGATATTGGCGCTAGCTCGTTACATCATTGGGTTGGAATAGCGGGTTTGGGTACAAGTCATTCTTTTGCAACCTGATGTACGTGTTCTTGTCATTCAAAATGTGATGGATTCATGGTACATTACATCGAGTCTTCGAAAATATAAGTAATATTTCATACACGATAAAGTTTAAAAACATGGAACACCTTATAGTTACTTTCCTGTTTCCTTTCCTAACTCTTTTATCCTTAATGTAGAACATTTATATTTTCTCTAATTTAAAATAGACTTGACGTACTCTCTTCAAAGAGTTCGTTGGAAAAAAATGTTGTATCATATATTTACATAAAATATTCTTGATTATCTCTTGCAAAAATAACACGCACGCACACCCATACGAACGCACACACGTACACGCAGACGCATACGCATGCATGCATGCACGCAAGCACGACTTCAAAAGTTGCTTAATTTATTTCAAAATACCTTAAGTATTTGCAAATATATTATTATTTTATTTTCATGAATATTTTGTAATGTACTTTCTGTCGTTCCTTTGAATGCTAAATGTTTCGCTATAGATCACACGGCCCAAGATAATATTTTGTCAGAGCGCCAGGGCGGATGACTCAGAAAATTATAACGACGAATGATATCGATTGGCTATGACAAAATACAAGATTTTATCCAAAGCATCAAAGATGAAAACGAGATAACTAATTTCGAGTAAGTTCGTTTATACGAATTTGCTTCACTTTATATAGCTATTATTTCAACTAAAATCTTAATAAATTGTTAACAATTATTAGTTTCTCACAAAATAAATATTTTAACTACAGCATTACGAAAATAAACTAACGCTTTTACCAATAAAAAATTTTCGCTACGTAAACGTATTGCCTAATATATCTTTCACAGGCGTAAAGCATGGAGCAAATTTAAAAAAACATGCCATTTATAATCATGGCTACAATTTTCCTATAACTTTTCTCACAATTTTGTGTTGAATAGTTTTAATAATTTGTCGAGACTCTTAGATTATATGTATACAAATGTGTCTACACGTGTGTTTACGTATGTATGTGTATATATGTACCCGCGCGTGTGCGTGCCCACGGGCAATCTCACTCGCTTAACTAGCTCGCTTAGTTACAAAGCATGAAATCCTGTTTTTTCATCGACTATCCCTTTTTGGGCCGCGAACTGGTCATAATATATCTACCGCTTTTGGTGAAGCTTGTAAAATATTCTGCAACTTAAAAACCAATCTGCATATGAACTTATTTAAAATATCGTGATAAAGAGCCATAATAAGTACGTTAGGTAATTTTCTTTAGAATTAATTAAGATTTCCGTACTTCAAGATTAAAAGCAGAATCTTTATAAGATCACATACGTGTCTATCTATCCAACTTTCTTCTGTTTTTCGCAGCAACCACTTGAAGTAAGAACTTGAAATTTCGCATATTAATAAAGGATATTAATATAAAATTGTATTTTTAAAAGGTTAGTACTCAAAAATATCTACAAGTATGTACTGAATAATTAACAACAAAAATGTCCTCATGGGCTTTATTTCCTTCTCGCTTATGTTAAACTACTGAACTTTAAATGATAAATAATTTGATTTTCATAATCCAACGTAATATGCGTATAATAATATTCATAATCTTATGTAATATGGCTATAAGGAAATTAAAACGATGAGCAACGATGTCACATTTTATGAAATATTCACGCGTAGTTATGCTCAATTGAATCGATTATTAATTCATATTGTTTTCGCTCTAGTTAGGTTTGTATTTGTGATGACAAAAAATTAAATTAATTATTTTGATTCCAACGAGGCTGCAAATTTTGATGAGTAAGTTTTGCAAAAGCGTCCAAATGCGAAACTGTCAAAATTTGCTTTGCAAAATTTTGCTTTGCAAGTTTCGCATTTGGACGGTTTTCATTGGATGTTAATCTTATTGTATATAAATTAATGGCAATGAACTTTGTTGCTTGCATACATACATACACGCATATACACCCACACGCACACATGCATTCGCATTCGCGAGACCCTCACACAAACACATGCACGTGATATATGTGTTGGGTACGTGTGCGTATGCACGTACGCATTCACACAGGCACGCACCCTGCCTACGCATATAGACATTTTACTTTTACTGATTAACAGATCAGTTTATGGATTCTTCACTTCTAGTTAGGCATTATAGTTGAAAAAAATTAAACATAAATTTTTTCATTGCACAAAATGGTGCTTCATACTCGAAATTGACAAAAAAACTTTTTTCTTTAATACACAATCGGTTCCTCGGAAGGGAAAGAAATTAAATTTTTAAAGTTGTTTATCCCTTGCCTGATTTAGATAGCAGTCAAAGAACTAAAGGTCTTTTAAATATATATTAGATCATTTTGAAATAATTCATTAAGAATATTTTTGTACATTCTTTTTAATAATTATACGTAGTTATATTTAAAATTATAACTATTACTTCTAACAATTGTTGTTAGATTTGAATGTATTTCAGGTCTCTTTTATTGTAACATTCATGTCGGTAAAAATAGCACTATGGTTTCGTCAAAATGAAATTTTATTCAACGTACTAACAAAAGTGTCAAAGTAATTTTTAGATAATTGCTTAATTATCTGAATAGACAAATTAATGTGTAAATTATTTGTTGTGTAATGAAAATCTGCAGAGAAAATTATGAATCAGAAAAGTTTCAGCAAATCTATATCGTTATTACTGAACGTCATGCAAATAATTCGTATTCTGTGTAGGTATGAATAAATTATTTGATAATAATGTATATGAAGGACAGCTGAAAGCATTGCTAAAACACTACGAGGACTATACAAATACAATAACATCATGATTAGTCACACTTATTAATTCTTTTATTGACTTGAGAAAGATAAATCTTGCCCTTGAAAACAGAAATATTGATTTATGTCTCAATTTGAATTTTTGGTTTACGAGCTAGTAATTAATGACTTAACTAGGGTAATTATTAGAGTTGTTTTTTTTCTTTCTTATGGTAATTGTTATGTTAGTTAATGAAATATATAATCGTACCTACTCTTACCTAACAAAAGATAATTGTAAAGGCAAGCTGGCATAAGAGAAGTTTAGTTTATCTAAAGAGTGATTTGAATTTAAAAAATTCCGAAATGTCACTTTTCCATTTGTAACCAATGAATTTTTTTTAAGAAGTCGGTTAATATATTAATATTGCTTGCGATAATATTAAATTAGTATAATAAACATCATTTACATTTGTGTTTTTCTGAGCCTACCTTAATGAAATTTTATTGCAATCGAACACTTCATAAGAATAATAGTAGTCATAAGAATAATAGTATGAAAAATACAATAGTAAGTAAAATAATTTATAACTATAACATGAAAAACATAATAATAAATAAAAAATCTATAAAGCTGTTCATTAAAGATAATGGATATTTAACTAATTAAAACTGGTTGTTGAGGACGTTCAAATTCCAAGCGAATTATTCCAATCACTTTTAAGAAATTAATCTCTGCAATTAATAACTAGTTAAGTACGAAAAGAACTCAATACACTAGGTTTTTGTAAACACATAACACTTTAAGGGTACATAGTACTTACGCAAACTATTTAGAAATATGCACATTACCTTTTGCCATGTAAATATATCGCTTAACTCTTAATCGTAAAAAGACGCCTCAACTAGTTAGGAACGCTTAGAGTTTCTCTACGAAAAAAAATATCGATAATAAGGAGATCCAGGGGAGAAGAAAGGTTACCGATATAGGTCGTATGACTGGCAAGTTAAGTGGTAGTCGATATATTCAATAGCGTGCAGAACCAATGGCAGTTGGGGAAAAAATATTCTTGAATTTCAAATACGATCCGTAAGACATGGTTGGGGTTGGCCTCAAAATAACGAGCATTTGGAATCATTATTGTAATTTCCAATAAATTTCCAAGTATTTCTACTTGAAAAATCAAGGACGATAAAATATTTTTAGAGCCTCAATCATTTATCAACCTTTATTACTTTCTCTTTCAAGTGATTTACCATAAGACTCATGCAAAGAAGAAGATGGATCATGTGTAGTTTTGTCAACCCCTCAGTGGTCGGTTGGTGCCATCCCATTGAGTAGCTCTTTATTGGCTTTCACTCGCATTAAAATATCCATTGACGATTATACAGTGAAGCAATACATAGAAATTGTACACAATTAAAAGATAGCAATGTTCAAATTAAGTAATTTATCAAACTGTTCCAAAACAAACATTTGTTATAAGATGTAGTCAAGCGATAGCCAATTATACATTTTCTACTTAAAAATTTTATAGAAATTTTTCACAATATTTGGAATCCAATAAATTAAACAAAAATTAGTATTAACCGAACAGCCAATAATATTTACAAGATAGTATAATTTTCTTTTAGTTTATTTCCATTTGTTTTGAAAGATGAAAAAAAGTCTCAAGAGAAATATTATTAAAAAATCTTTCGATAAATTAATTTTTCGATACTTATAAATTATCTTATTAGCAGATTTAAAGTTTTTCTCCTCACAGCTTTAGGGTTACTTACTCCCCTACTTATTTCCTAACATGACTCCATATGTTATCATTACCACTTTTAAATCAACTGGCTCCTGATAGTAGGAAAATATCCTTCATGAATGACTTCAAGGATTGACTGAAAAGTCCTACCTCTCTCAAATATTATTTCTTCCGAGCTTTTGTCCTTGGCTTCTCCTTATTGAATTTTATGCTTTTTTGTTTCACGTAAAAATACTTCCGTGAGGCAAAATAGCAAAATATTAATTATCGCCAGCTTTGCTTTTTCAATATTCAGTAGATAAACACAATTAAATTATTTCGAAAACCTTGTTTTCCACTGTTCGTGGTTAGCCTCAGTTCTTGTTGAACTCTTATTTATGCTTATTTCTTGTTGATTTAAAATTGAAGTTCAAAAAAGAACTGTAAATTATTTTCGTTAAATCGTCTTTTAATATATTACTGCAAACAGAAACTTAAACTAAATAATGATATAAATATTTTGTCTTTAAAATAAAATTATGAAACGATAGTATTGACGAAACACAATCAATTATTGCGCAATAATTACAAGTGTGAAACATTACAAAGATAACGAATAAACTAATAGAGCCTTTTTAAATACGATATGTACGATAAGTAACTTTAATTGATGTGCAGGTACACACGAAATTATTGTCACAAAAATGGACATTTTTTTCAAATTTTAATTATTTTTGGAATGGTTTATAACTTAGCTACTTGTAATAGTGAATGTTTCTGAAATTCATTGAAAATTGTACTAAGATACCTTACGGAATCTATTCTAAGCTATTCTTATTCCAAATTCATTTCATAAAGGGTACGATAGTTTTAAAAAAGATCATTTATATCGCATAACAATACTATACATGAAATGCTCATATTAGTAACGGAAAAATAAAAATTAAATTAATATTACAATAAGTTTTCTACTTCAAACTGGTTTCAATGAATTACCCGAACATAATATCCCTCAACAGGAAAAACAATTTTTATAAACGCAAATGCCAGTACAAATAACCGTAAATATAGCATTTTTACACATGTCAAGCGCGAACGATTAATACGTAGTGAATCACTTAAATAATATATTAATTAATAGAAGTAATTTTAAAATGGATAACAAAATAATAGATGAAAAAAAAAATTTAAAAAAAATAAAAAAAAATAAGTATAAATTTTAAAAGGGAAGGGATATAAAAATTACTTTAAATGTGACATACCCTCACATGTGAATTTAAAATTTTTAATGAATATTGAATCACCGAATCGTGACATAACTCAAAAGGAGAAAATTTAAAATATCAAAAAACAAAATACAGAAATTACTGTAAATGTCTTATTTCCATAAAAAAATATAGCATACTTTTAATAAATAGTAAATCATGCAAATATAATATTCCCCAAAAGGAACAATATCTAAAATGTATTCCCCGTATGTAAATTGCAAATTTTTAATGTACAGTTAATAGCTAAAATGCGATATTCCTCATGAGGAACGACTTGATATTAGAATACGTACGTTCAAAATTAATTATTTTAATCAATGTATATTTTTTTTCAAACAAGTGATCGTGTAATATTTTAGTTACAAAGTCGATGTAAAATTATTTTACAAAAAGTCAAATACAAAAAATGTAATATAAATACAAACAAACATGTAAAAATTTATCAGCTGTCACTTTACTTTCCACAAAAATGTTAACAAGAAAATAGTGACTTTAAATTCACATAGAACAGAAAAAGTGTCTGCCATATTTTACTCAACTTATGCGAATGCTATGTTTTAAAATAATTCATTAAAGTATTGATAGCGTGTGCATAGTACCAATGATATTCGACAATTTATTTAATTTTTAGCCAAAAATTAACTTATTTAATTTTTAGTTTAATTTAGTTATGCAAGAAAATGTTTTCGGTCCTTTCGGTGGCCGTTTGATAAAATAAAGAGATGTAAAATTTTAAACTATGAAAGATGATTTTCACATGATTTTTAAAAATATTTATCTCATTTCGCTCGACAAAACCATAAAAATCCATTATACAACCCTCTCTGGGTTACGGTTTAATCAAATGACGTGGATATTATGTGTACAATTTCTGTGACACGATATCAAAAAGATGATTAAAATGATTTCCTATTGACTTTAGCATTTTTATCATATATTCTTTATTCTTCTAATATTTAATTATATAAACATATTAATACTACAGTATCCTCTGCATTTAATGCAATTTGTAAAACCGTGATTTTAATTTTTTTCCTATGGCCGAAATTATTATAATTCTTTCCCATTTCCAGAAGGAAACAATCACAGAATAAACTGCCTACTAGCTATCAATTTGTATCAGTATATTAAGCTTTTATTAAGCATTACATGTTTATTTTTCACAACTACGTGATGTAGTATTATTTCTACTTTCATTAATTTCTTTACCTCGACCTAGGTGGGATATTAGCGAAAATCTTTGCTAATATCCCACCTGAAGATGTTGTAATACAATGAAACCTAGGTCGTGGTGAAATGAAACCTAGGTAGTTTTATTTAATTGTGATTAATGAATTTCTACAAAATTAACGCCACATATACTCAATGTTTATTTTTGTCAAACACAGCATTTGAGTTATAATTTTCTATCATTTAAGTCAGCAATAAAACCAATGGTGTTTTTAAACTTGGCTAAATTATAATGTATTTACTTGGCAAAAACCTTTGTGACATTTAACCCGTTTTTTAGAATATACTTAATTTGGCTCCTACTAATATCAATGCCTAAACTAGCTCGAAACTGGTGACACTTTTTTCTATTGTCAGTCTTTATAATGAATCGCATTTATTTACCATTTTTCAGTAGTCACTGCTGAGGGAATCCCTCATGCAATCCACTACTGAGACTGGTACGATCTACTAGTTCAAAACAACTGATTTATAAACAGCAGCGGTGGAATTTCTTCATCGTGTATCAAATCGATTCATTGTATATCAAGTCTATCTTAACTTCGTAGTAGATTGAAACCACTAGGGAAGTTATAAACAATCCTCAAATGAAAATTTCTTCGTGTTTAGTTCATCCCGATATGATCGTTATCCTATTAAATTTATTTTGATACGTGATGCCGAAAATTTATGTGTAAGGAACTCTATAATATAATATTTATCCGAAAACCGCAAATTATGGGGTGTGTTCATTAGATTATATGCGATCGTAAATAGTTTGCTTCAACATATCCCTGCGCATATTTCATATAAATTAATCAATTTACATGAAATATGCTAGGAATATTTTTAATAAGTTAATATGAAATATTAATAAAGACAAGGCGTCGGTTTTTAAATTCACAAATTAAACTAATGTAAAATTTTTACTTTACATCGTTCCGCTCATTTTCATCATTTTACAATATTAATTTAGTGGATTTCTGAATGAAGATATCTTTAGATTTTCTTTGAAAAAAGGTGATATAAAATAAATTATAATTATGAATCAATAATATTTATTTCTTTCTAACAAATTTATTGCCGGAAGTGCTGATTGTGTATATATATTTTTTAAATATTCTTTGCATCGTATACAGTAACTCGCAAAAGGAAGGATATACAACGGAAACGGTTTGACGGAAACGAGCGGAAATACATTCAGCTTCACTTATCATGACATTGGTTCCAGCCGTTTTCTTCTGGACCTAAAATGAAAGAAAATAACATAAAACAAAACATTTTCTAGAGAAATTACTGGTTTAAGTTGTGTTTTAGATATAGCATTTATATTTGTATGTTATTTAATAATGCAACTTTATTCCATGGATTATCGTCAACAATTAAGTTACAAACAAATATATGGAGTCAAATTACTTTAGATAGTTGAGCAGTTTTTAAAAATAATTGGGAAATTTTGATTTTCTTCTAACTAATCTATTCTTTTAGATATTATAACTCTTACGTTTTTTTAATGCTTAATATTTACTAAAGCAGGAAGTTTTCTTTGAAATCTCAATTAAAATATTAAGCGTATTTCTTCATGCCTTGAGCAGAAGTAAAAAGTTATCAAAAACTTTTTCTAGTATTTCAAAATTAAATACATGATGTTTAATTTTAAAAATCGTAAGTAGGAAGACAAGATATTGATACATTATTTCACAAATTGTAAATTCCCTTTTTGGGAGCAAATAAAATATCCGAAATAAGGTCCGAGCTACTCGATAAATTCCATTTCTTATTAACTTCTTAGTCTTGAAAACAATAAATAGCATGCTTATATAATTTTTGACGAATGTTAGTAAATCTAGGAATAAATTTTAATCTTAGAGATTTTAATTAGTTTAAAAAGCTATGTGTATCTGCCAAGTCAAAGGTTATAATTATTTTCTAGGATTTTAAATGATAAAATGAATAAAAAAATTTACGCACGATTGCATGCACGCACACACGCCCGCACGCACGCAAGCACGCGTGAACTCACGCACGCACGTATATGAGTGCGTGCGTGCGTGCGTATGTGTGTGTGTGTATGTGCTGCGTGTGAGTGTTTTTGTGCATGGCTATGGATTAAGGTTATATGTATATATATATATATATATATATATATATATATATATATATATATATATACATATATATATATTATATGAATAAAATCTTTATCTCCTGTTAACACAAAAACCTGTAAATCGATATATAAATAAAGTACCATTTGCTTCTTCTTCGTAATCGAATAAAATAAATTATAAAAATTTATAAATCGTCTCTCAATTGAAAAAGCTTCACACAATCAAATTCAAAGATACCTACACAACACGAGTAAAGAAGTTTTGAAATAAGTAACAGTACTTATTTCTAATTCGCTTTCTACATCATTGTATTCTGGCTTTTCTCCGATAAGGGTTAGCATTTGTTAAATATAAAAACTATAAATCGATAATCAGCCTGATACAATATTTTAAGACTATTAAATGTAAATATATTTGAGAAAATTTAAAAATCATTAATATTCAGAAGCGTACTTTAATATTGAAAGTTAATATTTTAAATACAGAAAAATTATTCCTGAATTTGATTTTAATTTCCAGATTTTCGATGTGATTTCAAGATTTTCGATGTGATTTTCCAGATTTTCGTTGGTATTGAAAACGATTTTAACGTGCCTAGTGAATTAAACATTCTATGGATAAAAGGACTCATATTATTTAAAGTAAGCATATGTTTATATTTCGTTATGAAGTAACCTTTAGTAGAGTATTGGTACATCAAATCGAGCAACTTCTTTATTAATTCTGTCAAAACGAAATGTGTGAAGAAAATAACAGATACAAAGTTACTGAGGTTGACTCTGTGTTTAAACATAGCACAAGCAATTATTTTTTTGAAATATTTCCTACTTATAGTTACAAGGATGGTAAAATTGAGTTTGCAGGTTCCAAAAATTGTTTTTCTAATCCAAATTTTTCGGATGTAAAGTACTGTAAATATGAAAGTATGCAATTGAGTCATCAATTGCACACTTTCATATTGGATCGATTGATCTGACACTATCAATTGTTAAGCCTACCTGGATTATGTCTTCACTTGTATTCAACCAAGACGTTGACAATTTCTAAACGGAAACAATTTCTACCAGTATTCCTGCACTGTGGATACCGAAGTTTATAAAAGAATGAATTAAAAAAAACTGCCTAAATAAATTTCCTAATCATTTTATTTACTTTATTTTAATGACTAATGTTAACATTTGTTTAATTGATATTTTCACTAAGTAACACAAGAAGCTATTATAAGTGTATAAAGAAAGAAAAGCTATATTAAGTGTAATAAAATTATTACAAAATGCACCTCTCTGCAACCAATATAAAAAATTAATAAGAGAAAAGTGCCAAATTTACCACGCCCAGAGTAATATCTTTTCTACAAAAATAGAAGGACACCATAAAATTTGTATAGGAGGTGGAGATATCTGCAAGATGTCATTGTTCCCCAGGAAACCAATGATTTACTAAGGAAGTACAAAAAGTTGGACAATGAGAAAATAACTAAAACCATAATGATCATAGTCAAAATAATTTTGTATTTCCCAACTGAACTACTGCAATAAGAATTAGATGGGAAGATGAAAAACACGTCACATTTATAAGCCATTATGATATAATAATTATGGTCAAATTTTGCAACGATTAAATGTGTATTATTCATATTTATTAAAATGTTCTTTTTCTTTTGTTTTTGGCACGAAACTTGTGAAATTTTTTTTTTATTTACTAAACGTTTGGCTATTTTATATAACTCTTTAATACAGCTTTTATTTCTCAGAGATTATTAGACCAAAATAGTAGAGAGTCGAGTTAAACTTTCTAATTGATCAAATAAAGAGAGCCATGATGATGAATTCCAATTTAGCGTTTCGAGGAGAAAAGCAGCTAATAAAAGTTTTTAGAACAGAAAAAGTAGAGCCAACTAGTAATTTTCTAATAAATACATTGTTTCATTAGATAAAATCCCTGATTAAAGAATTCGGCTTTTCTTCCTTTGACATTCCTTTCATTGCATATTGAATACTGCTAATGAATTTTTGTAGTTTGAGAATGGTAATCTTTGCAATTTTTTTTATTCTTGGGAATAAACGGAAAACGTATTATACAATAACGGGGTTGTATGACGGATGACCCCATCGTTTTTCTGATTAAGTATGCAGAGGAGTTATCGTAGACAAGCTGCTGGAATTTTATTCGATAATTGTGCGTAGTCGTTACTTTTGAACTGTTCCAAAACAAAAAGCTAACCGTTACTAGTATATTAATTTTGTGATAACTGTTCTCTCACTTTTTTAAACAATTGTTTCATAAAAAATTGTCCTTCCAAAAACGAGATGACCATTTTCTTTACGACAGCTCACCTTTTTTTGACCATTGATTATGCAAATTACATATGTGAGTAACTTGCGTTGAGTTTTTCTAACTTGTCGCGACACCAATCGAAGTGATGGTGTTTTTAGCATCGGTTAAATAATTCAGTATGAACTCAAAGCATTCTGATGCCTGATAGTTCGTGTAGGATTTTTTTACTTGACTGTTCCCAGTACCTAGACTTCACGAATCGGCTGAAAAGTTACTCCTATATCAGTAATTATCATACAATTTTAATTGGCATAGATTGTAACTTTATTTATGGAGTTGCTGCTAATGCAAAAGTGAATTTGGTATAAATTCAATACATAGATTCCATATATACATTGGTACAATGCTTAGATTACTTAATTTATAGATAAATGTATTGAATGTGAGTACATTAACTATAGTCCTACTTCAAATATAACTTACTTATATAATTTTCTTGAGATTTCAAATTGAAAATAGGTCCCTTAACAATATACCCTAAAAATACTATATCAGTAGAAGATGATTATTATCAAAGAAATCAAGAAAATTGTCCGATTATATTAATATCGATATATTTTATAGCGACGAATAAACGGTGTAAACCATAGTTAAACATTATTAATATAGCATAGATATAATAAGATTTAAACAGATGACAATACATCGCATATCACTTCAATATTGAACAATGACTATAGAGAACCATAAATTAAATTTAAATTATCATTCAGAAGAGTAATTGTATTATTTTTTATAATATGACCTCATTACTTTACTGAGTCTTGTGCAAGGTTACATTGTGAAATTTTTTCTGATAACAGTAATAAATATTGGACGTGTTCTTTAATTGTTTAAGGAAATGTCAAATTATCATGGATATTGTTACAGTGAAATCCAATAGTTTCTACTTATAATATTGCTTCATTTTTCCTGAAAAATACCAAGAGAAGCTTTTAATCCAATGGTAAACAAGTCCGTGGAAAATGTCCTTGAGTAACAAACGCTATTTTTTTTCTATCCTCAATTTTTAAAGTAATTGACTAGAATGCTGAGTTTATATCCAGCATTGAGAAGTATTTACAGTTTTTTTTGTTTTACTATTAAATCCTCGATTAATGAAAAGGATTACGATTCGGGAACCACAATATTATTTATGTTACGAAAATCTATGCATAATGTTAATCTTTTTTTTTCTTCTTTCGTAAAGCCAATATTACAGAAGATGAGAAAGGGCCGTAGGACTTTTCGATTATATTTCTTATTAACAATATTGATATTTATTTTTTTTTTCTTCTTTTACTAAAATATTCTTTTTATACTCTAATATTTATTCATTAATAAATCAATACCAACTTTACGGCTTTTTGCAGTGCCTATATCATATTTACATTTAGCAAAGACTGTCTTATTTTTTATATATTTATAAATTTATTACTGACTGCCTTTGTAGGAAGACGACTACTTATTTCTGGTGTTATTGAAATTCATACTTGTCTTTTTGTATTATTAGTACTTATGTATTGAAGATGTAAACATATAATTTAGGGAATATTTGCTAGAAAAAAAACTAGAAGCACCACAAAGGGACCCTCTACAGGAATTTCAGAAAAACTTTAACGAGAATGCCGAAAAAATTTACTGAATTTAAGAAGGATATATCTAAATCCAATAATTTAGACGTGAAAAAAATTGTAATAAAAAAAATTAATGAATTATTCACAAATTTATACCAGTAGATGTCTGTTTTTGAAATAGAATGTACTTGAATCGGTATAAAATAAAGTACCACGAAAATTTAAGTTCTTTTTGAAGGAGTCCGTTTTTGATTGGTACACCTCCACGCTCATAGAAAATAAAATAAATTCAAAATAGCCAATATGAAAACAAAGCGTGTGTCAAACATACGCAGACAAAGTGTGGTCACCAGTGAGATATGCAATGTTATTCAAATATAGAAAGTGCTCATTAGTAGAATATGCCTCAAAAAAGAAAGACTTTTATTGAAAATAAATAAGCAATAAATAATAATAATACAAACTTAAAAACAAACAACGGTCCGAAAAACTACAGGAATGACCACTTTACAAATTAAGATTTTTGATATTAAAAATAATGTTCATGTATGTTGTGACACTTGAAAAGAATTCTTATTATGATTTCTTAATTGGATTAGACTGCATACAACAATTTCCCCTAGTACAAAATGAATAATAACAAATTACACAAAGTAGCCATAAAAAGGAAAAAATGAAGAGGTATTAAACTCCAAGAACAAAAAAAATAATCTTAACTTTTCAGGTAACCAGACGGAAGAACAAAATTTATGTGAAAACGACGAATATGCGGAGGTCTTTAAACAACTCTAAGTAAAATAAATAATAAATATTAAATAAACTTTAATGAACACATGGAAAAGGTAAACTGTGACCTTCCTACAAAGGCAGTCAGTAATAAATTTATTAATATATAAAAAATAGGACAGTCTGCTAAATACAAAGATAATGTAGGCACTGCAAAAAGCCATAAAATTGATATTGATTTATTAATGAATAAATATTAGAGTATAAAAAGAATATTTTAGTAAAAGAAGAAACAAAAAACAAATATCAATATTGTTAATACGAAATTTAATTATTTTTTATAATATGACCATCCTCAATCATTTTGTCGTAGGCTTACTCCCAATCGCAACACTACGTTCTATTTTTGACTGTTTTGATTTGTGCCTTTATGGATATCATATTTCGTTGCATTTATGGCCGCTGACTGTTTTTTATAGTTCCTTGCTATTCAAGGGAGCTTTGCACCGTGAGTTCAACTTTTGGCGACGTGACATAAATTTTACTACTCTCTTGACACTGTTAGTCGCTTTGCTTTATTGGAAAGTATTCATTTGAATTGTAGAAAACCGAATAGTTTTCATATCGGTGCTTCCAATCTTGAATTTTAAGACAATTAGAAAAGAAAGTTAATTTATAATAGACGAAGTAACATGAATTTGTGAAAATATAAGAAAAACATATCAGTAGGATTCAAAAATAATATGCGAAGAAGTTATATTTTAAACAGACATTAATATTTAGATCATCACTCCTAAGCGAAAAATTAAATATTCTCTCACATAAATATTCTAGAAACAATATATATTTTCTTTTTCTTTACTGCTGCTAGAGTTAGCATCAAATTTTTGTTTAAGAAATTATCCTCACTAGTTCTTTTATGGAGATTATTATTATATTTAGAGCTACGTGCGTCGTATGTGGTAACCGATCTCTGTGGTTTTTGCCTGGTAAAAATACAAAAGTTTTCTCCACGCATAAATCATAAAAAGTAGACTTAAGCTTCCAATAAATATGTTAGTTCTATAGATAAGTTTCGCTAAGCATGTGAAATTTATGTAGTAACCAAATATAATACACTATTTTTAAATCCAGCAAATGAAGGTTTGTGAGCTATTTTAAAACCAATATCAAAACCAAAAACATAGGTGCCTCATAAAATATATCCGGTGTGTGTACATGAACTTCGCAAACTGTGAAAAAGAAAAAAAAACTGTTGAAAAGAACATACATTTTAACTTTACTTCCCAGAGTCGAATTAGCACTTAGCGACTGACTTAGCCTTGGCGTATTCGCATATTATGTGTATTTGACTCATTGCTAGCTATTCATTATTGCTTATGTTTATAAATTATTGGAGTCTATTATATATTACATCGTGAGGTTGAAAAATAGTTTCGTTTTCTTCTTTTGAAACCGAGAAGTAATGATTTCCTATTTTTCTCTTGAAAACGGCTTTGTCATTAATTTAGCTATACTAACGCACGAAGTCACGAAATTTTATTTATATGCTAATTGCATCATATATTAACCGACGATCAATAGACTTTTAGAAACGTTAAAATATTGGAAATTTATTTTGTTAAGATATTAAATGTGTAAATGAGCGCCCAACATAATATTTTTTTTACATCGGAGCTTCAAGCGTATTACATTTGCGTCATTAATTTTTATAGATACACATCCCGCAAGAACAGGGGAAGCATCGACAATACCAGTTCGTCATCTCTGAGTCTACGACTAACGGATTTCCGCTAATACAATGAAGACTATTCTCAAGAAAACATACACTTTTAAGTACACCATGACTCCCAATCCCTATGATTTTCACAATATATATTATTTTATCCCCAGCACATAGGAAGGCTGGTTTTTTTTGCTTATCTGAGATTTTGTTTACATTATCAAAAATTTAAGAACAACTCGAAATATTTCAATTTCAAAATGTTCATCAGAACCTGCATTTTTTTTCAATACATTCGGTCATTTACAAAATCACATTAAAGTTGGTGTGGGGGTGGGGGTTTGTTTATATGGCGAACTATTTTGGAGTTTAATTTTGGGTAAATGGAGCCAAAATATTAAAAAATTTAATGCCAGGATACCGTAGATGTACAAGCACACACGGTTGGAACTTATAATAAACTTAAAGTAAGGTATTTATAATAAACAACATTTATAAAGCTGTTTTATACTACAGTGGAGAAGTGGACATTTGAGTTTTTAGTAAAAAAAAATTAATTTGTGTAATCTCAAAAACTGATGTCAAACAACCTATCTATATAATCCTAGAACGATACCACCCGGTAAGATTGCATGATACATTTTTAAAACTCAAGTGTTTTGGAAAGTAAAATATACATTAGAACTTATTATTGCGTATTTAGAATGGTAGACTTTCAGAAGACTTTCATCAACGCACAAAATATTTCAATCAATATTTATTGATGTTTGTTTTGCATGTCAGTATTATAAACGGTGTTCTTGTTTCGACACGCAGAAGTACAATGAACATTATGGTGTTAGAACATTTTATATGCTACACAGTTTTATTATATTTTTATAACTTACCATTTTCTTATTACACCGTAAGCTTATTACAGCTCAGGTCAAAATTTATTTTACTGAAGTAATGTTTTATTAAAGTGATATTAATTATTTTTAATAAAATACGAAGTCTTTTTTCAAGTTCAATATAAATTGGTCAACCGTATGGAAAATTTGGTAAAAAATTTAAAGTATGACTGAAATATTAAGATCTTAATTTAATAAGGATAATTTAAAATAATAGTGAATAAAAATCAACACTCTTTGAATAACAAATAAAGAAATATGTTATTTATAGTACAAGCAATGAAACTACGGCAAAGACGAAATATAAATTAACTAACTGCCTGCTCTAACTCACTGGGGGAAGTAGTTATCTACATTCAAGTTTCTTCTTAAATTTTATTGCCTGAAAAAAATATACGGATAGAAAATTTATTTTTACTACCTTCATATCCCTAATACGTGACTTGTGTTTTTATATATAATTTATTTTAAGGTTACTTCTAACCTTGATTATGATCTAGGTCAATTTCTTGTTTTCATTCACCAAAAAAAATTCGTTACAATACTATATTCTATTAAAAAACCCTGTTTTGACAATGGAGACAATATTAAAAAAGAGATTACAAAAAATTAATAGAAATCTTTAATAATAGATCTGAAATTATAAAGCATTATATATTTTTGATATTTTTTGATAACATTTTCCTTTAATGTCGCTCAATAATTTTACCAAATAAATTATAATAATATCACAATTGTTGTAGAAAATGTCGTTTATTTATGAATTTATGAATTTATTTATCAAAGTTTTCAGAATGCCACAGGCCCTTATAACAGGTTAAATTTAAGGATATCCTAAAAATAATATAATTGACGATATTTCGTTAATAAAGGTAATGCAGAGAGCGAATAACAATTATTTTTAGCCTATTTATTTACACGACCCTCAATAAATTAATTAGTAGTGAAGAAATAAGGAAGGAGAGATAGACAATTTCGACGATGAAAAACCAATGGATCAGGAACCAGTAGTAATACAAACGCAGGATCTTATAATCACAATACTTTATTTGCTATGTAACACGGGTATTGAGTATGCAAATTGATTGGTGGTATCTAGAAAATTCAATGAAAAGGAAAAGTTTTGCTCATCCTATTTCTCAACACACAACTGTATTTTTGTTTAGAAATTATGGAAACATTCAAGTGTAAAAATGCGCAATTTGTATGATTAAATTTAATTGTTCCTATAATTTTTTTAATAAATCAATGATTTGCCACGAAATATAGTTTTGTGATGAAAGATTTTAAGGGTATTTAGAAGTGTGAGCTGGAAGAATGTTAGAATTTGGATCGGTTTGGAAGGTTTAAATGTTGTAGAGGAATTTATATCAAAATGAAAAAAAAAAATTTTGTTAGTCGCGAATCTCTAACCATTTTGCTAATGACTGTTGCTCGTTAAAATGTTTTTGTTTTTTGAATCCAAAGCTAAGTCAAATACATACGATTTGAAGTAATTCACATTTTTGTTGATAAATGATTGACCGAGTATTCCATATTCCATAATTTAATAAATTTATTAATTCATTAAATCGTTTTTGGGCCCATAATAAAATGAAATATTTTAATTGATTTAACCATAAGATTTTGCTTCCTAACCCAATAAAATATTAAATATATCATACGCTATGTATTTTCTTCACTATGTAACAATATTGCAAGAATTCAATCAGGACTGAGTGCTCTTTCCAGAAGTAGTTAAAAAGAATTTGGGGGCGATGGACGGGATTCACCACCAACACTGGCGAATATTGCTGCGTTAATAGTTCACAAAAATTCAATTCAGTTGAAAACATGATGACTTCCAATGCTTAAAAATGTTTATACCGAAAGGAAGTAAATTTTTATTTTACTACATCATCTTCCGCAACTTTAAAAACATTGCAATTTTTGATAGATTATGTATATGGTCACATTTATGTGCATATTTTATGTATATATGAAATGAGTATTGTATCTGGGCGTCTTTAATAATTTGAAGGTCGTTATTTGCATTAAAGATAATTATTTATTAACGTCATCCTTCACGTTCACCGTTTACAGTCGTTGTTCTTTCATAGCAACGAGCGAACCCGCACTGGCTTATTAGACAATTAATCGTTCAGTTCAATAAGCAATTCAGTCTCTGTTGCCCAGTCATAGATGTAAGTATGTTTATTATTTATTATTAAGTTATTGCGCGTTCAAGAGGATAATCAAATTGTTTCAAAAACCCACTATTTAATAAATAAAACAATAAAATTTGTACAATTTCTCCTTAAAACAATTGCCCTACAACAATCCAATTTTCCCTACAACAATCGCCTTTCAATTAATTCGTTAATATGAGTGATGTGTTATTTTCTCACTTAATTTGTTTTTGAATTAGTTTCCCTTATTAAAAATTTATCTTAAAAGGATGTTTAGAAAAAATTGGGATGAGCGAATGTTCATAAATATATAGGAAAATTGTCCTTCATTTAATATGATAATTGACTTGATATGATAATTAATCTGTTGTAATTTTAGAATATTACATGGAGCTCTTTAGACTAAACCACTAGGAGACTTAACCATTATTATTTACTAACTATGACGTTATTGTTTTCCATTTATAATAAAATAATTTGTCGTACGTTTTCATTTATTTACCTTAATATTAAGAGTGTAAAAGTAAAATACGATTTTGTCTTTACTAACTCACAATGGAATCTTTCTTTTCGTGTTAAGTGCGATCATTATTGAATCAAATTTGTAACCTTTAAATTCATTACTAAAATCGATAAATAATGAAAATTGGAAAATAAAATATTAAGGAAAAAGAATGAAATTAATTAATTCTGAAAAAAAGTAATAAGAAAAAACAAAAACATGATTCGAAATTCTGAGTCGTCTTATTATGAGTTTTTCCAAAGCGCTTTAGTCTGACCGTGAAACTGTAACAAATTTTTAAATATTTACATTTAAGCCTTTTTAATAATACAAAATAATCTATTTTTCAAAAATGACTACAGGCTTTATAGCTTTAGTCGCTTTTTTCAAACAAAATTTAGTAATTTTTCGATATGCATATATGACAATAGTATTTCCGTGTATATTTCAATTTTTAATTAAGTATGACTTTCCCAAAAACCTAAAGTTAAAAAGGCATTTAAATAGATTTAATAATTTCTTGGTTATTGATTCTCTCTCTTGGTTTATTTATCGTTCCTTTCCTTATTTGCAATTTCTTAAGTATTTTAAATTTGTAGTTTCTTATTTTCAAGTCCAAGACAGTATTTCACCGCTTCACTCGTTAGAGATTTGATGTCTTCTGCCTGTCTCTTGTATTTTCTTAGGGAATATTCCAGAATGATATGTTGGACTCATTGCTTCAGGCACCCTCATTCCCATTTTAACTCCAGTCCTACTTGATCCGTAAATGTAATGTAAACTAATACTCTATTCATAATATATATATATTTATATATACACATATATATATATATATATATATATATATATATATATATTCTGAATAGAATATTAGTTAACGAGTGCCGAAATAATACACTTCGTATTTTCTAAGCTAAATATGTAAAATGAAAATACTTAAATGACTTACCTTACATATTATATACTTATTAGCTTTGGAAATAAAAATGTGAATTATATAACTACCTTAGAGTTAACAACTTCGGGTCGACAACTTCGGGACTTTTCTAAAAATATTATCGTTGCTTCTAGAAGGTTTTACTTTAGGGTATAAATAGGCTAAAGTGCAGTCAGTTGACAGTCAGTACCGAAGCTTTAATTGAATTACATAGTAGATAATAGATTTAAATTAATACTAAATACGGTTTCTATTAATTTACAAATTTCGTCTGGGTCACGATGTAAAGACTGCTACAAATAATATATGTCATTCCACGGTGTCTTACGAGACGACCGATATTTGGTTGAAAAAGTTCAGGAATGGGGAATACTATCTTGAGAACGAACTCTGTGTCGTACGTCCTGTTGGATTGGGCGTTTAACAATTACGACGCTTATTGAGGAAGATCCTCTACAAACTACTCGTTAATTAGCTGATGAGCTACACTGCAGTCATGGTACCTTAGAAATACATTTGTACGAATTGGGAAAGATATTTCATAATACGGTATTTGGATACAACGAATGGTCATCATATTACCTTCAATGCGGAGTTGATACTTATAAACAATTATTGACATTGAAACGTAACTTCGACTAGCTGAATCAGTTAGTACCTGGCGATGAGAAGTGAGTTACATACGTTAACCATACAGTCAAACGTCAATAGCTGGGTGTCGGAGAAAGAGGACTTTCAATATCCGATTCTAATAGCCTAATATAACTATATTGTAGTGCGTTTGGAAATGTGGTTTATGTTACTAACTCATTTTAAGTTATTTTTGACCAGAAAAAAATATATATAACTACCTAATAAACAATAATTGTTTAGAACCATTCACTAACCCATGCCTAAAATAAATGTCATTATTTAAACAAACAATAATAATTATTGTCACAAAGTATGAAAAAAAAGATATAACTCAATTATTAATGAAATACTAAACAGGTACCATACCAATGTATAGGAGTAAATATCAATATTCATTAAATAAAAAACAGCCTGAAGTACACACTCGTCGATTCTTGAAATGGCAAGCTGCTTCGGTATATAGTTATAAATAAACTACAGTTAAAGTAACAGGTCGTCTACTTAAAACTGAAAGGTTACACAGTAAACAGGTAGCATCAACAGACGGTCAAAAAGTTGCCATGTTACGCACGACAACATTTAAATTATTCAACCGATTGGTTGACTTAAAATCACAAATCAACTAAAGGGAACGAAAGACGGCGTAGCCAAGTAAAAACACGGTACAAGTGCACATATCCAAGGTGGTTGAATAGGTACGAACGTAGTCCTAGACTGTTTTCTCGTGGGTCAAGTCGTTGATAATAATCATTTCATGCAAATAAACATGTTGTCAGGGACCGGTAGTTAACTGAGGATTCAAGTAAAAACATTAATCTAACATTTTTAGTAGTAACTATCGAATTATATTATGACTACATAATGTAATTCGTTTGTTTATCTATTTTACAGTTAATTTTATGTGCTAGGAACTATAGAAAAAAGTAATACTTTTATTTTAATAAATGTAAGCACTCATACAGATTTTCTTACAACATTCATAACTGTTTGTAGTCTAATGGTTATAACAATAACCAAACACGGATTTTACTCGATGACATAATATTAATATCAAAGGACGCTGTCCTATGAGACTATAAAAAACTGAAATATTCCAAAAAATAATGAAACCTTGAAGTTATGAACTTATAACTAGCAAGGTTTGGTACAGCTTTTGATAAAATTTTACTACATGCCTTATATTTTACCTAAAGTCAATTATGGCCACGCTCTGAATAAAGCTACCCACTCTGTTTAGTGTAGGGGTAATTACGTAAATTTAGATTTAAATACGTTTATTGCATATATATATATATATATACATATATATTTATATATATATATGTATATATATATATATATATATATATAAGTTCATTTTATAGATTTTATTTTATTAATCTACGCCATATATTTGGCGTTAATTTGGTATAAATTTAATATTCACAATTAAATAAAACTACGTGATGTAGTATTATTTCTACTTTCTTTAAGTTCTTTACCATGACCTAGGTTTTGTTGTATTACAACATCTTCAGGGGGGCTATTAGCAAAGAAATCATTTCTTTGCTAATAGCCCACCTTAAGATGTTGTTGATGAAGTTAAAGAAAGTGTAAATTATACTACATCTCGTAGTTTTATTTAATTGTAATCTACACCTAAAAGAAAATTTCTAAATATGGGGAATGTTGAAATACTAGACTAGAGTAATGCCACACATTCCTGTTTATAACACTAGTTAAAGGTAGAGGGTATAACACCGTGACTTGGTCATTATACTTCCTTTTTTACTCAAAATTGTAAAGAGATGCCATTAACTTTTTGTCCAGAATCTTCATAAAAGAACATTTTAAAAACTATCTACACATCTCCACAAATACAACAGTAATTTAATAATAGGGAAGCGCCAAATAATCTTGCAAAAAGGTCAATGAATCCCCCACTCTCCTCCTTAAATGTCACTGATATTGATGATTTTCACAGTGTTTTTATCGTATCTATTTTTAATGTTGTCTGTCTATATTTTTTCGATATCCATAATGTTCCCTCCAGGTTTCCATAATATTCCGCATTATAACAACAGAGGGGACACACGAACGCCCCATATTAGTGTTCTATATTTATCATCAAGCACTTCTATTAAACTGAGTTAATGACTGCCATAACTCATATAAGACCTCCATTTTTCAAAACTCACTCTAAATGACCCAAATAGCAGTCTATTAGTAATCAAGATAAGTACACTAATTGAACCATATTCTAAAATTCTGCGTGATTTTATTCTAATTTTAGGATGCGTACTTTCCACCCTAAATCTAAGCGCATGGCCATGCTCACTGCAATGTAAAAACGTGTGACCCATTTACTACTTATTGAAACTGCGTGAATTTGCGATGATCTCTTAAGACAAAAATATGGAAACTGACGTGTAATGCATCATGTCCCGTGAAAAACTGTGAAATAGTCGCTAATGAGCCATGTCTTTTTCAACCGCTCATGTACATTGGGGAAAAACAATCTTGTGGTAGTGAACACATATTCGTTCTAAAATATGCTTCTTTCTATTAACAAAGGATACTTTTGCCAAAACTAGATATTTCAAAACGAAGCGGAACCGTATTCAAACTTCTATCACGTGCCGAATCGAAAGTAGTTGCCCTCCACGATGGCTAAGTCGACAGGTTAAAGATCCGCCAAAACTGACAACGCATCCGTAATGAATGTTCGCTAGATTTTTATTAGAGTCATAACCGACATATTTTGTAACCTAAGCAAAATATGTCTAATTTGCTGTATTAAAACACAACAAGAAGCTCACTTCAACAGTTCAAAAGCTAATATACCACGGTATATTGTATATACATCAGATTGAGGCCCAAATTATTTTACCCCAGCTAGTTCAAGCAAGTTGGGTCATGTCATAGAAAGCAACTCTGATACCTCCCCAATGCAAGGCCCCTGTAATATAAGGCCCCGATGTAAATTGAGCACTATGCTTGTGTATGATCCATGCTCGTGTATGATCCCCACTGATCTATCATCGGTTATCACCATAATCGGCTTCCGCGTAAGCTTGCGCTTGAAAGGGTTATAGTAGGATTTTTTTCAGGGAATAGTAAGCTTTTCCTTAGTTTTCTATTTCTCTGTGACTCACTCCTCTGACCATCAGCGGTGTATCATCCGTATACGCGATAGTACCACATCCCTGATGGTATATTACGAGTACACCACTGAACATGATATTCCATAAGATGGGGAATGTCATGGACTACTTTGTGGGGACTTCCTAGTAAAATATTTCCTCATCCCAGTATCCCCGTTCTGTCGGTAGGAATTTTGATCCCAGAAATAAAGATAGTAATAGATTACTGTCCGTCAAATTCTCAAAAATATATTAGATTCCATTCACAAGATGAGGAAGTATAATTAGTTTTTGTTTCGCATTGTATATCTACATATTAAGTAAGATCTCCATATGAAGCATCTATATTGAAACATTTAATTATGCTGATATAACAATATACAAAACTGTGAATTTTATTTGTTATGTTTCACTACCTAATTCAAAATACAGAAATTTATTTTATGCGAATATTAGAGCTCGTATTTCTTGTAAAAATATAGATATATTAATTACTCCTACTAGCGATATCCAAACTAACCTGGTTGCAAAGCATTTTCAGAGCCACCAGAGCCACTTTCTTTGAATTTTTGAAGTGTAATTGTCAGTGGATTGTGTATTCCTATCTTTAATGTGATCATTATCAATAAATAAATGTACCATATTCGTATGCCAACAAGTATTTTGTAACAAGTATGCAGAGAAGTGTTTTCTTAAATAAATTGAATTAAAAAAAATATCTTTGCAATATTCAATTATTTCTTATGGAGATAAAAAATTAATAAACGAAATGAGGCAGAGCAAAAATTATGGAGTATTATAACAATATTTATATGCTGCAGTATATATACGTATTGCTTACAAGTAGTGCTATCATATTTGTAATCCGAAGGTGATTTATATATTTTCCATTAATTATTACTAAGTGCGACCTATTTTTATTGCAGACGATGTTGTCTTCAAGTGTAAATAAATCTGATAATACAACAGAACAATATCTCAAAATGATCAGCAATAACTTGGTGGAGGAGTGTTCGCTGCCCGACAAGTATCACTTGGGGAAGAGGATGTTGAAAGCTTTTAAGGAATACCCAAATCGGATAATGCAGGTAATAGATAAGACCAAATTATAATGCAAGAACCGGATACGTTCAATTCGAATTTTGCATAACTCGCATCCTGTATTGTGTTTAATTAAAATTTGGTAGACGCGTGTTATGCGCGTGCAATTTTTTGTCAAACTAACGCTGCTTTGTTGACATTAATTACTTTATTAATAATGTAAACAAAAAGAAATGGTAATTTTTTTGCATTTAGTTACTTCAAATTAATAGCAATTTTCATTTTAACTATCAACGATAATTTCGTGGCAATTCATGCATGATACTAAGTAGAATTCTTTCCATTGTTATGACAAGTTTTTATCTGTAAGACAATTCTTTCCATTGTTCGCTGAGAGTTATCAAATTTTGAATAGACCAACCATGACTATCAATATTTAAGCACCCAAATCAGCTTGGACAAAGCGCATGAATTATAGACTTTAATTTTTAGTGAGTACGGAATACGCGACGAGAAGATCCGGTGCAAATTTCCAAATACTACCAATATCAGTCTAATTCTTCTGCCAGCATCTCTGACCAGATAAATCATTTTACCCAGATATGCTCACATTAAATATACTTGGGAAAAATGTTTCATCTAGGTAGAAATAATTTTGGCAAAAAATGTGGACGATGCTAACATTATAAATGTTCACTCACATAAAACTCACATAAACATAAACACCATCTGCGTGTGCCAGGATTTTTGCTTACCGTTAAAAGATCGTTCCATGCGTTGATAGAATTGAATTTTTTATTCATTTTCTGGGTGAGGATTTCAAAAAAGTGCAATCAAGTCGACAGTTATCTCAGACAGTTCTTAATGTAAAATTCTTCTGATAAATTACCTGTAAGTTTGGTTTTTCAGTTCACTATTTTAAATATCATTTAAACAGGATCTTTAACTTACTTAATTCAATATATGAAGGATAATTTATGCTTCATATTTTTTTTATTTTCATCCAGTTGTAAACATTTTGAAAGTCAATAATTATATAAGTGAATGTAACGTATGTTCTCTCTGAAACTAACGTCTAACGTTGGTCTCTCAAGCTAATATTATTGCTAATAAACTTGATTTTTCTAAATGTCATTTTCACAAGATTCATTATTATTTAGCCATTCTAAGTTCAAATGATGCTTGTTAAATTTTTTTTATGCATGTACTTAATTACAAAAAGATAATATAAAAATATTCCGTGTATTAATGTCGTATGAATTCCCCTGTCCACTCTAAAATTTGTCCCATACGATCCTTTTGATTAGTCGTCAATTTTATTTCCTAGAACTTGCTTAGGAATGCTTCAAGAATAGAAAACCATCTATATTATTTATATCATGGCATAATTTATATTATCACCAGATCGACAAACTAACAGGTGAATCGGAGAGCGTACAGTCATTCCACAACCGCACCGTTCGTGCGGCGCTGATGATGCGCGCGCGTGGTCTACATACAGGTGATGTAGTCGGTATTCTCGGACCAAACCACCTCGATATGGCTGTGCCTTTTATAGCCTGTCTTTACGATGGACTGTCTGCTTGCTCTATGGATGAATTATGGAAATACGGTATTATACTCCACTAAGTAACTATTTTATTTAGTAGTAAGTAATATCATTGGTTTGTGTAAACAGAGTTTCTCTTTGTGCAACCAGACTTTTCTTCAGATACGAATGGTTATGCAATGATATTTCTAGAAACTTGAAAAAGAACAGGTATGATGAAGTGATACACCAGAAATTGTTTGCCTGTATTTTTGAAAAAAGTTCAAGAATAAAGTCCTCGCACAATTATCGGAGATGATGTCAGTAGCTGGCTCATTAAAACACTTCGGCATGTTTATTAAGAAAAACGACGGAACATTTGACTACGTCGGGTACAGACATTTTAGGTTATCTGCCAAACAGCCCCGACTTTGTATGATAATATTTCTATTTATTTAGAAGACTAAAAGATATATCGCAAAAATTACGAGCCCTGCACGCTGAAGAAGTGGCTGACTTCAAAATGGCGTTAAATAAATGTCAAAAGAAAAAGAGATGAATACTTCTCTCATGGGTTATAAGGAAAGAAACGATATAGACTATTTTTAAAAGATATAAATATGTTACAAACTTGCTACTTCTTTATGCCTTTTACATTCTGAGTACTTTCAGTTTTACCTCTCGTATTACATTTAAAAAAAGTAATTAAGTTTATAATAAGTAACAGAAATCTGTCTTTTAATTTAATTGCGAAAACCTGTTAGTATATTCAAAATCCCGACTGATGGCGATTTTGAATATATATTAATGCAATTAAATTCAATAATAATTAATATAACACACTCAATGCACCATAACATCAAATATTGTCTATCAATCATTTACTTTTTCAGTGTACAACCCAACATTTTACGAAATTTACAAATTATATCACAATCATCAATCGATGCGCCCCTGAAAGGATAACAGATCATATGTGGATATAATGAGAAACAAAGCAACGATAGTGAACAATATGTTTATTGCCATATTGCATTAGATATAGACGGATTTATTCGAGCTGTCCATGGCTTAATTACATAATTTTATTTCGTAAAGATATATGTATTGTGAAAGATTGTAGAGATAGTTAGATTAATTTATGATTTGTACAAAATATATTGGTGGCAATTTTATGATCCTGCAAACTGATATATTGATTTGTATAGGTATAGTAAAATATTTCCTTACTCCAATTCTCCGCGTGGACTACATACCTTTAATATTTTTATACTTTACCAAAAAATGCTTGTTGCAGTTTTGGTTCCGCTTTACATACTAGAGTGAGTGTTCAGATACGATTCGAGAGTGACTAAAATTTTTTTTTCAAACAAAAGTAATGAAATTTATAGTTTGTTTATGCAATTTGTAACATTTCAAAGCACATTTTGAATATACATATTTGGCGTTAATTTTTTGGAAATTCATTGCTCACAATTAAATGAAACTATGTGATGTAGTATTATTTCTACTTTCTTTAATTTTTTTATCACGACCTAGGTTTCGTTGTATTACATATTGAGGTGGGCTATTAGCAAAGATTTTTGAAGATGTGATACAACGAAACATAGGTCGTAGTAAAGAAATTAAAGAAAGTTGAAGTAATACTACATCACGTAGTTTCATTTAATTGGAATTTCAAAGCGCAGACTGAATATAAAATTTCATTATCGTAAATGCACACATATAACGTACATGAAAATATATCTATAAAGTTAAATACATATAATTATTTTATTGGAAAGGTTATGATAGAGAGGTAGTTTCCTATAAATATGGTTACGATATGACGATGACCTCCGGAAATTAATAATGGAGCTCCATAATCGATGGTAGTAAATCGATGGCGTTTCAAGATATTTTCTACTGGTAGCTGCTATTTTCCAAAATCATCACCATCAACTAGGTCCTACTGTGATGGTGAGTTCCGGAGATGAACAATGGAATTCCTTAACGGATGGTATTAAATCAATCATGATTTAAGATATTTTCAACTCACAATTAAATGAAACTACGTGATGTAGTATTATTTAATTTTTAAGTAGAAATAATACTACATTACGTAGTTTCATTTAATTGTGAATAATGAATTTCTACAAAATTAACGCCAAATATATTCAGTATTTTCTACTGCTAATTGTTACTTCCCAAAATAATAACGTCATCGACTAGGTCAGAGTTCGATGAAGCGTTATGAATAATGTAACTCCTTAACAATTGCTTGCTTATCAATCATGATTTAAAATATTTGTTATTGGTACTAATTACTTTGCAAAATACTACTACAACTTCAACCATATTAAGGCCCGATGAGAGTTTTGGAGACGCAAAATATAACTCCTTAACCAATGTTAGTAAATCAGTAATGATTTAAGTTATTGGCAATTATTGGGAGTAGTTTATTTGTTCACTTTAATGAAACACGATAGTAAATCCGTTGATGTGGTTTTTTCAAGATATCTAGCAAAATTTCAGGGAAGAGTTTGCGTTTCTCATTTCATTAATCCTATACATCTGATCTTATATTTAAATTGAATTATTTCTGATATTTGATGTACTGATCTATGGTTTTGATTATTCTTTGGTCTGCCACCAGCAATAAATATAATTAATTTCAACCGACCGTAAAGGTCAGCCGCACTTAATTTTTTTTTAGGGAAATCTTTTATGTTTAACTTAGTTTAGTTATTTAAAAAATGGCAAGTTCGTTATAATTGGAACTATGAATAAAAATGTACAAATAAAAGATGACGATTGCAATACTTAATTTAAATAATGACACTCATAAGTTTCTATTGTCATTATTTTGATACGATAAATCTGACTTTTTACTTCCAACAATGTGTCAAATGATAGCAATAATATTTCATATTCTTTTAGTTTTTATTTTTAAACATTAATGTAAAATATATTTTAATTTAAACGTCTGTATATTTAATTAAAAGGATCTAACATTTAAAATCAAACTAATCGATGTTTGACCTCCTTGGATAGATTTTATTTAATCTTTGAGATTGATTTTTCACTTATATATCCCTACGACTCATTCTCAGAACCAACCGGCTTTCATTTTATCGGTTTATGTTCGTAATATAAGTCATTCCATATTTCTTTTTTCATGTCAATATTTCAAAAACTTTCAACGTGCATGTGTGTGATGTGTGAATATGAAATGTAATCTACGTTTCAGAGAGCATGTACCAGATTCACGAAATTGGGCAGATGTTACCCGGCCCATTCTTGTTGATTCATAGAATGTGCGTAGTTGATCTATTATTCGTTAGTGTTATTTACAAAAAGCATAGGGAAATAATAAACTTTATCTTTGGGAGACAATGGCAAGGTAGTTTCTTCTAACGACGTTTGCGTAGAATTCCTCGTCATTTCGAAAGATATTAATGTATGTATCTATTACATAACCATCAACAAAAATTTATGGATATATTTTCCAAAAAAAAACAATTATAATTTAAATTTTCATGATGTACGTTGTGCCAAGGCGCTCAGTGCAAAGGGGGTGAATTACCAAGAAAATTTAGGTTTCGATTACAAAATATAATCAATATAATAAAGTTTGTTAACAATAAATCGAATCAAGTGGTACAGTTGGGCAGATCGAATAGAGAAGCCGCTCATCACCGGCACTTTCTCTGGTACCACCACTGGCATTTCTATGCAGGACGTCAAAGTCATTCCGCAAAATTACTTGTGTAAATTTTATACGAAGGTGCAAACATTTTATACATTTGTAATGTATCTAGTTTCTGGGAAATAGAATTAATACGTGATATCAGCAAGATAGAGCTTCATCATACTCTACCAACCAGGTCACAAAGCAACTTGATATAGAGTTTGGCAAGCAATATCTAGGTCGACCAGAACGATATAAATATCCTGTCGGGCGCCGATTTTATTGTGATGGAGTTTTTACATTGGGCTTTTATATTTGTTGTGCATTGTGATGCGATGGAAGTGAAAAAAGTAAAAATTTTAGAAATTAAACGAACATTGAAGAGTTTGTTTATCATCCACATATCGTCTTACGATTAAATATGCTCAGAAATGTATGGAAGTGGGAAACCTTCATGTTGTACATTTTTTGTAACATTGCTGAATATGAAACCTAAGTGGTATTATTATTTGCGGTTTGTACCGCAAATAATTATACTTATATTTTGTATATAGATACACAGAATATTGGAATAATTTACTTTTCTTTATATTCCATTGTATTTTAAAGATGCTTCTTCGTTTTTTAATGAAAGTTTTAGATTACTGAAAGCTCTTTTTCTTTTAATTTCATATATATATATATATATATATATATATATATATATATATATATACATATATATAATTACTTATATATTAATAATTGTGTGTACGTAATTTATTACAAATTCTGCAAATGATAATAAGCCAGTAACTAAATAATTACGAAGGAAAATAATAACATATTTACTCACTCTCTCTATAAAGTTTTTGTCGTACTCGGGTATTAAAACATATATGGCAATACTTCCAATACAACACTCGCAAATTTTGCTATTTCGTAAGAATGTTTCCCAGTCTTCCATACATTTTTGAGCACGTCTAATCGTAAATCTATACATGGATCATAACAAATTTTTCGGAGTTTTCTCAACTTAACTCTTTAAATTTATTTTTTTCTTCCACTCACTCTCTTTTATCATATAGTTATTGCTGTCTTTTGTTGCGCTTATTACATGGCTTACGGCAGATTGAATTTCAGGCTGCTCGTTAATCAAGGTTTAACTGATTTTTATAATCGCTTTCTAAAATATCACAGAGAAGTGACTAACAACATACTAAAGACGTGCTAAACTATTAGCAAATATAACGGGTCATTAATTTAACTTATCTTTTCAAATCTTAACCAATCAAATGTAAACCACATTTGTATCAAAAGGTTTTCATATTCCATAAAATATATGTAGCCTTTCACATTTTAATTAATGCTTCTTGATGTGAACGTATTTCATTTTAAAATAATAATATTTATAATTTTTTTTTATACTTGAATAAATGTAAACGTGCTTAAATATAAACGTGAAAGTGGTCATTTACCATCATCATAAACACAACATGATGTGAAAGTATACCTCGAATTATAACAGTGCGATCCATTTAAGGAGGTCACGGACAATCGCTCACGTAAATAAATATTATGCATTTTTGCCCCCAATAAAATGCAACGTACTTATTTCTAATTCAATTATAGTGAATAATTAATAGTGAATAGATGTGTCATTTAAAATATTGGTTATGTGGCTGCTTAAAACATAAACTCGAACTGGTTTCTAAAAGTTTGATATCATCACTATTTCAAGCGTAGGGTATTGCCCATAATCGCTTATTGCTTGTTGTTACTTTCGCCTTAAGTAATTGCCTCAAAATATAATATTTCTAATGGCCCGTCCCGGCTTCACACGCACGGATATTTATTATTTAAACATTTTGCGATAAACGTAGAGTAAATGCAGGACATACCCAAATAATATGTATTTAGTAATACGGTCTTTCTGGCTCCCTTTTGGGTACGGGAATTGATGATTGAAAAACCTAGGCAGACAAACAGAAGAACAGCAAAGTGATCCTATAATGGTTCTGTTTTTCCTTTTGAGTTACAAAACCCTAACAATAAAGTCGTACTAAAAAAATATATTTACAAAATAAAATTGATAACCCGTTAATGTCTTCTAGATGAAGGTTTTTGAAACAGAACAAAAGACATGAACGAGGTATTTCTAAAACATTTCACTTAAATATTTTTTTACAAATATGTATAAAACGATTTATATTTTATTTTCTTTTATGTATTTTATTTTTATATGAGTTATATTTCTTTATTTACATCTTTTATTTTAAGGCTTTTTAATTTTATAACATTTTTACTTTAAAATTTTTCATTTTTTAACTGAATGCTTTACTATACACTATGTTAGCAGTGGTATTTGTAGATGGCAATAAAATATATTGATATTCAGGAGATCTTACTCGAGAAAGTGCAACTTGTAATTGGCCATGAGAAAAGCACTCTTTTCTTAAATCGATGCCAACCATTGAAAAGTTTGTGCCTGGGATTTATTTATTGTAAGGGCAAACGATATCTTTACAGGAAACTGTAACCTATTTGAAAGATATATGCCGTATCATGTCGGTATCATCGGGATCCGCGGAATGTGAGCAAGCTGTCCCGCCGCGGGGCCGGTGACGATAGTAGCTACAATCACATTGTCTCGCAATTCCTTTACCAAAAGTCTTGTCCCATTACACATATTGGGAAGGCTTAAATTTTTCAATAGCATAATGGGAGTACCTTCTTCTAATTTTAGTCGTGGGGTGGCAAGCCGGCAGGATTGAGGGAATTTAAAAATTCTTGTGGGAAGTGCACTGTATCTTCGATGTTTCACAGGGTGTCAATAGATTTGTAACATTTAACATCTCCGGGTACTTTTTCCATAATCATTTTGTTTATTTCATTTACTGAGTCGTTTCTCGGTGACACTATTGTCCTCGAACAGAGTCAATTGAAATTTCTTTCTATAATATTTTCGATGTCGGGATAGATTATTTCTACCAGTATTTCTAGACTGTGAACAATTTGAGTCAATTCATTATCCAATAATACTTGGAGGCTATTTGCAATTGGAGGTGGTAATTTTCCGTCGCCAAGTTTAAGTATTTTTTGTGAAAAATTGCCATCGTAGTTATTACGATATGCTCTCATATTCGTGCGAAAATTAAGTGTTTCAATAGATAGCCCCAACGTGACGATTTAAGGCACGCTTTAATAACGTCGGCATGTGTACCTTTTACTATAACCGGTAGTGTTTGCCGAAAGTCTCCAGATAAAACAAAAGTTGCGACCTCCATAATATTGCCAGAATTTCTAATGTCTTTTAATGTGCGGTCCACCGCTTCTATATAAGCTCTATGGCTCATGGTGCACTCATCCCAAATAATCAGTGACGTATCCTGTAAGAGTTTTCCCAATGGACTATTTTTACAGATTGAGCATACGGACTGTTGTTCTAGAGACACACCTAACGGTAATTTAAAAGTAGAGTGAGCAGTTTTCCCATCATTTAATAGGGTGGCAGCAATTCCGAAGACGGAAGACGCCATTGCCAGTGCTATTTTTTCAGATTGTTGTACTTTTGCCAATACTAAATTGGCAAGAAAGGTTTTACCTGTACCGCCAGGCGCGTCTGAAAAAATAGTCGACCACTGTTATGTTCTATACTTTCAATTATAGCATCGAATGCTATTTTCTGATCTGCACCAACTTGGGTACATTTGAGTTGACAAATACTGACAACTCGTTAACATCATATGAACGGCACGGTATGGCATCAATTACATTTTGTGAACGATTCGAAGAAGGTAATCCAAACTCTCTTAAATTTTTATCGTTCAATTCCAAAAGTTTGTTTTCAATCTGTATGAAGCCTTCGTTATATACATCATAATCCTGACCTCGTTTTTGGGCTATACGTCTAATGTCTTGACAAAAATCGTCTTTAAAAGTGTCCCATAATTTGAGTGGTTCCGAGGGGAAACAAAATGATAATATCACCACAAACAACTCTCTCAGCTTTAACGGACATTGGGAAATTGAAGCTTCTCTCAAAGTAATTTCCCATTGGTTATCATTTTCCAGCAAACCTCTATCTCGGCAAGCAGCTTGGTAAGTTTTCATTAATAACTCCGTCAACGATTTTTAAGTCCTGGAACGATGTTGGGCCACGTACATGGTGAAGTAGTATCCTGAGGTAAAAACACTCTGACTGGGAAGGATGAACGCTGTACACTCTTCCCAATGTCGCATCTTTTTTTATACCAGGATGTCCAACTACGTCTTGGCCCCGTTTCCTTCTAGAAAATTTATTGCTAGCCCATGTGTAATAATGAGGCACTTTGGGATAGAGCAGTGTTTTAGCAAATTCATTACTGTTGCACAGGTCAAAAAACGCCGTGAGTGTCGTTTTTGGTGGATTATCCACTATATTTTGCATATTTTTCGCTGACAAGTATACTCATCCAATCTCTAAGTGTACCCCTACGTGCACTACGGTAGTAACCTACCGGGGTCATGTATAGGAAACTCTAATAACATCCACACTGCTTCTGATGAACTGATGTACTGACCGTTCAAATATTTTTCAACCTCGTCATGAGCGTTTCTGAACACTGAAAGTTGCTTGATAGGATCCTTTGTTGATGTATTTACAAATGTATTTTATTGCTTGCACAGAATGACAGTATTCTACGTTAATGTACGCGTTGAAAGATCGACACAATATTGGGGAATATGGAACGATCCATCTGTTGTCTATGTTAACCCTGCGCTCCCCGACATTTAAGGAAGCGACCTGCCCTCTGTTGTTGATGTCGCGTCATCGATAAACGGGATATCCATCCTCACTGGTGTGGGTTTCAGTTACGAAACTTCGTAGATATTTTTTCGAACATATGCCATTTTTCATGCACGGTGAAGTCAAATTTTCTTCCCCACGTGGCCCATGTACAATATTTTTTTACTATTACAAATAATACTGGGTCTTCATTTTATTAGGCAGTTCGGCATCTATTATTTCATCAATTTCATCAGGCTGTATTTTCAAGTCCAGCCAAAATAACATGACAATGTTGCAATCCTCTTTTTTGCCACTCAACAGTAAGCATATAACATTTAACCGATCCAAAAATCGCATCTTTTGTTAAATATTTTTATCAACTTTTTCATTTTTAAGTGAAACACTAGAGCTGTCATGCCTGTCGAAAGACCGCTGACCGGGAAAAAGTTCCTGCTTTATTTCTTCTCATTCCGGATTACAGGTTAAAGTTACAAAAAGATCTGGCCTTCCATAATTGCGCACATATGTCATAGTATCTGGCGTCTTTTCGTAGAGATACCTTGGAGACCCAGTGAATGATGACGGCAAGATGACGTGCTGTTTGATATTGATGGCATTTACGCTTGCGTCTTGGTTCAAAGCATCCCTCAAATGAATATAATTATACACTCTAAGTTTTTGTTGGTTTCAGCAAATAAAATTTAACCTTTCTTAAACCGTCTTTGCCATCATATCCACACAATACTGATTAATCAAATCTTTGTAATAATGCAGTGCATTAAAATAGTTGGTCCCAATCACTAAACAGTATACATGATACTGCATGCATCACACAGTCTTATTTCTTAAGGAATCCTGCTGAGGAATCATTAAATAATATCCGTCATCTCCTGATACAAACATCAACGGATATTTTAACGGATCATACGCGCGGTGTAATTCCGACACTCATTTTAGCTGTCCGTCTCTACTATGCAGTACTATATCCCTGGGTCCTTTTTCTTCATCGACAAGAGAACGGTCACTTCATTTACGGAAGGAGCGTTATATCTACCCCAGTATTTTGTCTGAGGTGTGCGATCAGAATGAATAATTAATTTTAAACTCTCTGGGGTGTTGAGTTCGACACTATGTTTAAAACTTCGCGTGTATACGTCATGGCTATTTAACAAGGTCTGTAATTCGTTGATCAAATCTAGTTTTAGTATGGGGGCCATGATTGATCGCAATGATAGTTGGTCAGCATCTCAAATAAAATATACCTGCAAAAATTGTGGGATTTGTCCTGATGCCGGTAGTAGGCTTCCTATATGATGATAAACTTGTCCTTCTACCTTAAAGGTGGGCATACAATTACCATCTCTAATTTCCTTTGCCCCAAAGGAAATCATCTTGATTAGGCTATTGTATTTACGTACGTTATTCAAAAAATGCGCGGATAAGGTGTGATTATTTGTCAATAGGCTTTTTTTGATTCTGGTGGCTCTTGAATATTAGGAAGAATAACTTTTCCAGAAGCGTAACACATACCGTTCGTTTCATCAGTACATTTTTTAGCAAAACATATAGGACAAATCTTATTCATTGCTCCCATTTGGATGCTGTTCTGATGAGCATAACCAATTTGTGGATCGTAGCTGAATGCCGGTCTATTACTATGGGTTAAAATTCTATTGCGCGTTCTAGTTATTAACGACTGTTGTCTATCTCTCTGTGCCATAAGCCGTTGCAAGCGTTCGGCGCTAGATTGTCGTTGGTATACCTGCGATGATCATGCATTCTGTTCTGCAAGACGAAGTGAACGTTCGGCGCTATATTCCCTTGTGCGTGATCTTGAGATTTTGTCTCTATTTTCAGCAAAACGCTGCGAATGTTCAGCGCTAGATTCCCTTGCGCATGCTCGTCACATTCTGTCTCTATTTTCAGCAAGGCGCTGCGAACGTTCTGTTCTGTATTTTCAGAAGAAAATTCTCCGATACGACGTATTTTTGCTAATCTTGCTTGGGAACTATTTTGAGATAGCTGCGACTTTTTTTTTCTAGGCACATTGTTTGTTTTTTTTTAAATCATAGAAAATAAAAATAAACAGTATACGTAACTTAAGTCAGAAAAAGGTTTAAGTAGGCAGTCTTGAAAAGAACTTCTGATAAATTCTCACTAAAAATTGTGAGAAGACTTTAAAAATTACAGAGAAAAGGTTGAATAAAATCATTTTCAAGTAGTTCTGGAAATAACTTTTTAACTGGAAGATTTAAATAGTTTTGAAAAGAACTTTTGATAATGAGTACCTAGGTAGTTCTGAAAAGAAATAAAAAAGTGCTAAAACAGTAAGTGCTAAAAAAGTGTTAAACATTTACTTGCATAAGAATCAATGCAAAGGTATGGAAAACTTGGTATGATTTTGGTCGGAATTTGTATGTGTAACTTATTTGTATTTGTAACTTTTAAAATGTTAAAAAGTAGTTATAGTGACATAATTACAGTAATTAGACATATGTTATTTTTTGTAGATATGTTCTTTAATATTATAAAACTTTTTTTTATTGTATAATTGATAGTTTTCGCAGCGCATGCAATGAAATACATTTTATTGCAATTTTTTTTACACCTTAGGTTACATTACTGTAGTTTTAGTGAGGACTTTTATTTTTTTCCTGTAGATAATATAGTCTATATTAATTACTGATAACGTAACATTCAAATGGTAAAATAATTTTTGAAATTGGTTTAGTAGTTTTTGAGCCAATTCATTACATACATACATACACACGTACAAAAATACAAATCTTTCCTCTTTATAATATTAGTATAGATTGGCATACAAACACACAGACGCAAGGATGCACGCGCGCACATGCACATACGCACAAATGACAATGAAATATTCCAAAACTTTGGTAATAGATAGAGTTTAAAAAAATTAGAATATCTTTTGGTTGCTTCCTTTTTCTCTTCCCTACTTTTTTTATTATTTGTATAATACATTTGCCTTTTTTCAAATTTCAGATACATTTCATTTCAGATGAACGGGGTACGGTACATTTTCAAAATGTGGCTTAGAAAAGTTTTTGTCTCATATTTTTATATCAGATTTATATTTTTTATATATATATATATATATATATATATATATATATATATATATATGGATATATATATATAAATATATATATTTATATATATATATATATATATATATATATATATATATATGTATATATATATATATATATATATATATATACACACTTACAGCTATAATTGCAAAAGTTACATTATTTATATCAAAATGCATTTAATACTTGCAAATTTATCCATATTGTATTTTCATGAATGCTTTATATAATGTGCTCTCTGTTGTTCCCTTGTAGAGAGTCTCGATACTTCTCTAAAGATCACACGACCCAAGTTAATATTTTGTCAGAACGCCAGGGTGGGCGATATTCAGAAAGTTATTACGACGTACGACATCGACTGTGAAATCATTACTTTTGACGACAACAAGTCGGGCTACGATACAATACGAGACTTTCTCCAAAGCCTCAAAGATGACAACGAGATAAATAGTTTCGAGTAAGTTCTTTTACTTATATTGATTTACTTCATTTAAACTATCATTTCAACCAATTTCAAATAGCAGATTATGTTTTCAACGCATATTTTGATTAAAACCGCATGTTTTTTCTATGCATGTAAGTTAATTTCATCAAGACACTTGGGTGGTGATACATTCCTGAAGCTCACAGAAGCCTTTAAAAAAAATAAGTTTTTCTTTATAGTAGTGATATTCGCAAATTATTTCAGCAAAGACTAATCTGAATTAGGAATGTAGCTTTTTTTAAAATTTCACATTTCCATATTTCGAACGTAACAACGGAATCTTTATAAAATCATTCACGTATGTGTATGTCCAGCCCTCTGCCGTTTTTCTCAGCAACCATTTGAAGTAGCAATTTGATATTTTTCATGTTAATAAAGCAAATTACCATTCATATATCTCTAATGAAATGCATAAAATATATTTTTAACTATTAACGTTATGTATTTATACACATGTATGAGCTTTTCTTTCCGCTTACCGTTTATTATACTGCTGGACTTGAAATTATAAATAAAATGATTTTCCGAAGCCTATGTAATATGCCTATAAAGAAATTATAACGATGATCATTTATATCATAGTTTTGAATTATCCACGATAATATATACGTAGTTCCATTGAATTGCATTAATATTATTAAATAATTATAGCACTAGGAAGTCCGTATTAGTGGTTACAAAAGATAAATAAAGTAATTTTTCTTCGTAACTTGTCGGCTTTCATTGTGTGTTAATTTTTTATACTAAAGTTAATAATAATAATTTTCTTTGCTTCACACGTTCACACGTACACGCAAACGCGTACAGACACGCACATATAAAAGCACATTCGCATGAGCATACACACGCTTATACTCAAATGCACACCGTATGTGTGTTTTGATGTATGTGCGTATGCACATACACATTCACACATACACGCACGCATGCACATACACAGGCACGCATGTACATACACAGGCACGCATGTACATACACAGGCAGGCATGCTGCCCCCGCATACACATATTTCATTTTTATTGACTAATGGAATAGCTCTTCGATTTTTCACTTCCTGTTAGAAATTATTTTGGAAAAAATATTACATAATTTATTTAAGTGCAGAAAATCGTGCTATATACTCGGAAAACAATTTATCTAAAATTTTATCTAAACAGATATATTTCGAAGAAAAATACATTTTTAATTTCCAATTTTTATAATGCACATTTAACTAGAAATTATCATATAAGAAGTTTAATTTGATACATCCTTTATAATTATACTTTTTTTAATAGGCCTTAATCCGGATATAAATATAAACTCGTTTTAATTGAAATACTTTTGTCAGTTATTCTACAGATGTTATGATCCTTACGTATATATTTTGGAACTTAAAACTTAATAATGTGGTTAATTTCATTCAAAATTATCATATAATATGATGAAATGCACTATTTTCCAATGAATATTCAGTATGTGATTTGGCTTAATTTCGTACGCATGTGTCGCTATGCCATCTACAGATTATTGACGATGTGATAGAGATCGGCTAAAAACAAAAATAAAGTTATCATTTTGGACCTACACTGACCCACATGCAATTAATAAAATTCCATGCAAATGTACTGGAGGGAATATTTAAACATATGATTATAATGTCAAAGTTGTGACATAAAATATTACACGTTAAATTTGCCAAAAAACAATTGCAATTTCTAGCGAAGCAGACCACTTTGAACAGTTTTATTAAAATACCATTAAGGATCAATTAAATTCTTTAAGTACGCCTTATAAAATATGGGTGTTACAAATTAATTAGTGAAATTAAAATTTTTTATAGTTTACTAAATCTTGGAAAAACCTACAAATTTGAGTGGTGTGTTGTAATATATTACACATTGAACAAAGATTAAGAACAGAAGTTAATAGTTGAATTCCAATTGTGTAAATAAGTTGAATTCCAATTTTTTAAGTGCGCCTGAATGGAGTTACCGATATAGACAAGTTTACATATGAAGTACATATGAAATATCGGAATATATTAAATATAACTTGGGAGAAAAAAGTTCATTAATTGCGTTTCAAAGAGTCTGAGATATAGATTAGTTTTTTAAATTCTATTCTTATAAGATTTAAGAAGATCTGAAGATTATATTGAAGTTACTTTCGTCAGGTATTCGTGGTGTTAAAATTACACTTAATTAATACTTTGAATATGGTCTCCGGAAGACAAATAAATTTGGTCCCAAATTTATTGCGTTATTTTTATATTTCCTAATTCCTGCCTTGTAAAACCAGTTCGGTGTCTCTGTTTTAATAACACTTTTCTGAAATACGAAGTTGTGAAAAAATGTCCTTAAGTTTATATCTCAAATAGTTATAGTCAGTAAAACAATAACTGCATAATGGCAGTGAATTTCCATAAATCTGGAGGAATCTAAAACAAGGGCGTTGTTGGTTAATAACAATTTGAAATCTTAATATGCTCCTTCGGCCTTTAAATCATTATAGCATTTTCCGAGTTTAAGTTTTTGGATTTTCAAAATTACTTACCTTTTGAAAAACCATAAGATTGTTTGCAATTTTCATATTAAACTTGGTAATCCTTGGTCACTAAACATTTATGCACGTAATGTAAATGTTTAAAAAATTGGCTCCAGAAAGAGAAGTATTCTTTAATTTCAATACCACTGAATTTGAATATTGAAAAATATTTATGATGTAGAGGAGTATATATTAACCATAGAAAATTCATTCAAGCTTTTCCTTTTAATAATATGGATCTATTATTTTATTTACTTCTAAAGATTGTCTAATAGTACAAAAAAATTACGGGGAAAAGTTAAGAGCGAAATTATTTAAAACGCAATTGCTTTTTATAAAAATGTTTATAAACGACAAAATGGGTTTTGTTAAAGTCATGAAATCGAATTAAAAAAAATTAATACAATTTATATAAGAACGCTTCTTGCATAAATACATCGATACTTAAATCAAAGTCACATTAAGTGTTGGGTTTTGTACATTTAAACGAATATTTATTAACACTAATCACATTTACTTAAGATTTTATCAGGGATAAATTTTGTGACAGAGTCCGGAATTGAATTAATATTCTATATATTTTGATAAACGTAATTCGTTATCAAAAGAAGGAAAGAACACACGTGTATGAACATATTCAGATATAAAAGATGTACCTACAAAAGATAATCCCATATCGATTTTTTACATCCCTATGAGGGTTATATTAACGGTTCCGTTAACGACATGAAAATTTTCACATCATATGTGACTTTTTGCAACGCAATTAATAAATTATAACAATATTAGTACAAATTTTACTTTATGCGCCTGTGTGTGTGTGTGTGTATGTGTTTGTGTGTGTTTCTAGGTGTTTAATGAAAAAAAGCATAAAATGTACGTTGTGGGAAGAATGAGTAATTAATAAATAAATCTTGAAACTCGCACGAAACTAATGGAGTTAAGTACCTATGAACATTTAAAAATACATGATATTTCTATTAAGTTATCTATGAACACTAATTTAATTTTTAACAAAGTAGGTAAATAGATTGTCCAGCGTCTTTGAGAATTTCTCGAAAATACTTTAGATTTTTTATTTAAAACATTTTGCTCTTTCATATTTAGCTCCCTTTATATTTTGTTTTTTATACGTAAGATATGAAAAATATCAGAGCCAAATAACAACTACCTACATAATAAAGTCTTCGGAATAACCCTATTAATGAAAATTAATTAAATTTTTTACTTTACGTTATTTTGAATTATTTTACAGATAACCGTATAAAAAATTAGACCCATTGACATGCTTAGGAAATTATAGCAGTATAATTTTAAATAATTTCAATTACGTCATTAAATAATTTTTAATTTTGGGCTGATTGTGAATTTCAAGCTTCTGTCTCCTTTTGTTCAACTGTTACAAGCCTCTATCGGGGGGATGGAGAGTTGGACAGGCATATCAATAGATGAGCATTGTCATATTGGCAGGCTTTCATTTAAACTTTTTCAGTACAAAATTATTAAAAGGAATAATCTTGAATGAAGTTGGACTGACTAAAATAAAAATTGTTCCTTGCATTATTAGATCTCTTATCTTGCATCATTTATTTAAATATTCGAGAATTTTAATAAAGAATGTTTGTAATTTTCTATAATACTTTTCACAAAATTATAATTTCTATACTTGTATATTTCAACAAATTAATAGGCCAGCCAATTTCGACACGAGTGATACGATAGCCACTATAATGAGTACCAGCGGCAGCTCAGGCATACCTAAGGGCGTGTGTGTCACACATAAGGCACTTGTTCATCAGATGGGACTCTTAATGTGAGTAATAAATAAGCTACCAACTTAGGTAGCTTATATAGCTAATTAGGTCTAACAAATAAAGCTTTCACCGGATGTATGTGTCTTATTCAGGGTTTAAATTGCTCAATTTGTCTTCGTCAAACGTCTACCATGTGTAGTTTATACAAGTTATATAATCATCTTATCCATTTTTAACTTATATTTTATTAATTTTCAACTTCTACTTTGAAATTATTTCTTTTCTCTATGCGAATGTAAAATCTATCTTAAATTTGCGTGTACAGAGTTCAGAACGTCCAATCGCCAAGCTGTCCAAGCTGTACTTACAGTCTTTTTCCTATTTAGAAACTTTCATAATTACAAAAAGACTGAGAGAGAAGTGCTACTTTTAACACAGTTATTAAAGTTTACGCTTAATTTTACAGAAACTGTCCATTATTTTAGCCGATTTTCTTCCAAAAAAAGGAGTGAACGTTAAAGACATGTTAATGGCAAGAACTTAGGAATGTTTTTTAACTAAGGGAAAATAAAATATTGATTTACTATACGTCTTTAAAGAGATAAGATCAAATAAACTTATCTTCGCAACAATATTGCATACAAAGTTCCGCGGGTATTCAGAAAACTAAATCTCTAAAGGTTTTCAGTCCCATTGTTTGTATTATATACAGGTGAAAATAATTAAGTAATATTTTAAAATAATTTTAAAAGATTTTGAAACCTTATTACGTTCTTTTCATGATTATAAGTATTTATATTCAGAATTATAACTATTACTTGGAACAATCGTAGTTAAATTAGAATATATTTCAAGCCTTTTTATTGTATCAACGGCACAAGTTAAGATAGCCATATGGTCTCGATAAAAAAATAGATTTTATAAAATCAGTGTACTAAAAAATGGATCAGAGTGAATTTCGAATGATGGCTTTATTATCTGAAAAGATAAATTAATACATACTTCCTTTCTTGCGTAATGTACAAAGGAAATTCTGAACAACAAAAGTTTAAGAAAATCTACTTCGTAATTATTAAATGTGTCAATATAGATAATTGTGTTCTGTGGAAGTGTGAATAAATTAATGAATAATGATTTTAGTTAAGGATAGCTTAAGACGTTATTAAGACACAACGAGGACTATCGATATGAAGTTATATCAACATATCAACTACTGACACTATTTTTTTATTGAGCTGATAAAAATAAATTTTGAATTTAAAAATAGAAATAAGGATTTACGTATTGTTGTGTTTAATGCTACATTTTAGTTAACATTGTGTCAAATCGTAACTGGTTGGACTTAATAAAAGTGAATTGAAGAGGCGAGGGGTTTATATAAATTTATCCAGAACCTAAGGGGCGATTTGAATTATAAAAATTCCGAAACGTTCCTTTTCCATTTGTAATAAATGAAATCCGTCAGCATTATAACATAAAAATAAGAAAACATATTAAAAAATTTAAGGTCTCTGAGTTTCTTCGTTAGAGTTAATGCATATTAAACTAATTAAAACCGATGGTTTAGGAGGTCCAAATTCCAAGCAAAAGTTTCCAATCTTCTTTAACAAGCTATTCTCTGCTTATTAATTACAAGTGAATCTCGATAAACTGGAGTTCTGTACACATTCAAACACATACATATTCAAGGATATATAGTATTTATCTGTACTGTTTACATATATGCATATTATCTTTAAGCGTGTAAATATATTTCTTAAATATAAATAGTAAGAAGACTCAAAATCAATCAGCGAGTTAGGGAAAAGCCTGTTCGCAGTTTATTCACGAAAAATGATCCATAATGAGGAGATCCGTAGGAGAAGTAAGGTTACCGATATAGCTCGTAAGATGAGAGTGGCCCTTGTTCAGCAGATGAGGTCTTCCAGCTAGTAATGGTGAAACGTATTGCTTAGTAGACGCAAAAATATTGTAAATTTGCCCGAAGTAATGAGCATTAAGAGATATTATTATAGTTTAAGGTAAATTTTAAATATACTTGAAAAATTAATGAGGATAAAATATTTTCCGGGTCATTTTATATATTATATGTAAAATTCTAATAAAACTAAATATATAATCTAACTAAATTTATCTTTCAAACTATGTACAATAAGATGGAGACAAAGAAAAACAAATAAATAGCTTTATTTGTTTCCTCAAAAAATTTTATACAAAATTTTTATTTTTTTTTATTATTTAAATTGAAATATATGCGATTTAATACTATCCCAAAATTCCAGTGGATACGCCAATGATTTTTTAAAACAGCGGATAAGACAGACGAACAGAGAGTCTCATGAGATTTTGATTTATTTATTTTAGGTAAATAATTCTAAAAAGTGTGCTTCTTCTTTACTCTAGGTCGATAGTTCGCCACGCGGGAGGAGACCGTTCTTGTGTAGTCCTGCTATCACCTCAGTGGACACTCGGTGCCTTCACAGTGATAATTAGCTGTTTATTCGCCTTTACTCGTATTCAAATGTCCGACGCCGAACATACATTGAAGCAAATTATGGAATTGATACACGATTACAAGGTAGCAATGTTAAAAAGAATAATTTATCAAAGCGTTCCGTAACCAAAAAATTTGTTATAAAATGTAATCAAATTGCAAATTGAAAGTTTTGTACAAATTTCCCCAAAATGAAAAATGCTTTAAATATAATCCATAAAAATTAACTAAAATGGGAAAGTTATTATTAAATGAAACAAGCAATAATATTAACGTGGTAATTTAAATATTTTTGTCCTTTCACTTTTTGCTTCTGACAAATATGGAAAAAAAGCCTCAAGAAATATCCTGTTAAAATTCTCCCACAATCCAAATTATCTCCTCGGCAGATTTAAAGATTTTTTTGCTCACAGCCTTTGGGTTATTCATCCTACTTATTCCTTAACATAACTCTATTTCTTAAAAGAAAACGTCTTGTCCAAAGCAAAATGTCCAAGCAATAAAACTTCCCATTCAATTAGATCCTGACGATCCTGATGGATGATATCCTTCATAAATTACTTTAAGGATCGACTGAAAAACTCTACCTCTCCTTAACTTTAATTCTTCCCCGCTATAGTTTTTCGCCACTTGTTAATAATTTTTTTTGTTCTGTGTCTCACGTAAAAAATATTTCTCTGTGGCAAAACTGCAAAATGTTAATTAGGGTCAGTTTCACTCTTTCAATATTGAGTAGATAAGTATAGTTAAATTATTTTAAAAACATCAATTGCCACTCTCCTTGGTTACATTAAATTCCTACTTGTACTTTTGTTTATACCCATTATTTTTTTATTTGAAAATTGAAGTAATTCAAAGCACTGTGAATTATTTTCTACTGTCAAATCTTCATATTAATATCTATTGACATATCCTAATTACTGCCAGCACAAATTAAAGTCACTTAAGGTATAAATATATTATTTCCTTGAAATAAAATTACGTCACGCAATTCATTTGGCGCAATTATTACAAATGTGAAATATCAGAAAGACAAAGAATAAACTAATAGAAAATATCTGAATACAAGACGTGCGATTAACAAGTTGTATTGGTATGCAGGTGCATATAAAATTATTATCACAGTAATCAATATTTTTAAAAAAATTCACTTATTTTTATGGATTGCTGCTGCTTTAACTATTTGTAACCATATCAGTTAGTGTTTATGAAATTCATTCAGAACTGCGGAATCTCATAGAATTATTCATAATTTTTTCTATTGCGACATCATGTCATAAATTATGCAATAGTTTAAAAAAAATTGAATATATTGAAGACCAAAGTCCTATACATAAAATTCTTATATTTTTAATATAAATCTAAAAAAATAATTATATTCACAATAAGTTGTATACCGCCAACTGGTAGCAATGAACCACTCGAAATTAATATTCCCCAATACGAATAGTTTTCTTAATGCAAATAGAACCAGAATTACTCTAAATGTATCTTTTTCACACCTCTAAATGAAAAATTTATATTAAATAGTGAAACACCGAAATAGCACTAAATTCAAGCGGAAAAATTTGGAATAAACCAGAACTAACCTTAATTGTAGTATATCCGTAGATGATAATTGCACACCATTTATAAATGGTGAATGACACAAATAATCATATTCAAGAGAAAAAAATATGTTAAATATATTTTCCATATGTAAACTGCAAATGTACAGTTAACCGCTGAAATGCTATATTCATAACGAGAAACAACTTGACAATTGCAGATAGAAAAATAGGTTACCTCATTTGGAAAACGTTCAAAATGAATTACTCTTTTCAGTGTATAATTTTTTTAAAGCAAGCGAACATGTAATATTGGAGTTATAAAATGATTTGACATTAAGCCAAATACAAACAATTGGTTGCATAATAAATATTAACACCATATACAAACTTGAAAGTATTTACCAATTTTCACGAAAATTTAACGTTGGACTAATAATCTTAAATCCACATCCAAAAGAATAAATATCTGCCCTATTTTATTAATTTATACAAATTCTATGTTATATAATATTTTAATAAAGGTAATGACGGCATGTACATAATATCAATGTTTTTTACAATTTCTTTAATTTTTAACAAAGAAATATTTCAATAAAGTTGTATTTATGAAATGAAGAATGGTATGTAAACAAATGTTTTTGGCATCTGCCGGTTGCCGTTTTAGTGAAACAAAGAAATAACATTTTAAATTACGTAAGAACATGCACAAGAAGATTTTTAAAAATATTATTCTCGTATTGCTTCACGAAACCAATCCAACCCATTTTACAAATTTTTTAGAGAGGGTTAGCCTTAAATCCATTGGTGCGAACCTTAGAACACGATACCTGTGTTACAGTTTCGAACACTATACCTGTGTTACGGTATCTAAAAGGTGACTATAGCGAAAGGTGAGTGGAAGGATAACGATAATGACCGATACGGGCTGTTGTTAGTTGATGTCCCAAGTCGTCTTCCATGCGCTCCTGAATACAAAATAAGAGGACCAACAATCTTTTTTAAAATAACATTCGGTCTTAAATAGTGACATTTGTGAAATCGATTATCTTGTTAAATCGATGTTAAATGGTTTCTTAAGAATTTTCTGCGTAGTAATTCACTTTACAATATTTGGAAATTTAAAATATTTTGTTTTTGGAAAGAATATCATTTCTACGTAATAAAAACATAAATCACTAAATGTTATACACAATTTTTTCCTAAATTTTCGAGTCGAATAAAAAAAATACTTGCTGTACACATTAACCAAGTGTCTATAACATTTCGGATCCCAGTAAACTTTCTAGTGTTAATCTAATAAATAAGAACTTCGTGACAGAGTCTAAAAATATTATGAAATATAACAAGATTTGCTACTTACAGTGCATTAATTCTTTATTTCTATTATTTTATTTTATAGCCAAAATGGTGTTTTTTAACTACGAGCTTAGCTAATATGCTACTGCGAGATTCGGAACGATACAACTTTGACCTTACTTCTTTGGATGTCATCCTAATAGCCGGTTCTCCTGCAACTGCTGAGTTTCTAAAAGATCTAGAGGTGAGGCAAGAAAAAGTGGCTACAAATATTAGATTTATTTTCGTGAAAATAAATAAATGCAATTTCTTATAAAAAGTACTCCTTTATAATATTCTACATTTTATCTTCTTCAAACTACACTTATTGTACATATTCTTTCTAACAGTGACTCACGTATATTGATATATATTACCATTATATATATTATCATTTACGGATTTTATGCATTTACATACACAAGTATTTTGCTATAAAACTGACTGCTGCTAAAACTATTGCATCATCCAATAGTCACTGTGTTGTCATTAGCTAATAAACATTGCTGCGCTTTCACAATGACTTTTCCGATTCCCACATTGAAATTTCAAAAAAAAAAGAAAATGGGCATCATATACCGAGGAATATAAATACATTGTTTCAAAAACCGCTAAGAATAAACCACGTTTAACTACAAAGGGAAACAAGTACCTCGACGAGGAAACGGTCGAGACTTGCCCGTAAAAGTTGCAATGATTTATTTTTTATCCAATTTTTATTTTTTTAGAAAGTATAAAGGTCGATTATTTTTAAATAAATGAAATTTCAAGTATTAGGCTAATGTATTAGGTTCAACAATAAGTTTCGTTCCTGTGGGTGTGTAAGGTTTCTAGAGCCCATGGGGAATGATGCGTAGGGTGGAAACACGTGAGTAAAATTCCTCCTATTACAAGCTTCTATAGGCGGTGGCCACTTGGGATTGCAATTGCTTGATTCCTCATACAGCAATCCAGCTGCATCCAGCGTATTTTATTGCCTGCCGGCAGCTAGCGCTGGATCCAACACTTAATGCTGGATCCAGAAGATCCGCAAGTAATTGATTTTCCAAATAGCGGGGTAAGTGTCTACGTTACCAAGGTTGCCACATTGCTAGGTGCACTGCCACTTAGCGGGAGCAACATTGCCGTTCTGTCGCATTTACGGTACACGCAACAACGCACCTTTGACCTCTACTACTGATGTGATGGCCAATTTAATTAACGCTTTTGCTAGATAATGTTTTTCATCCTAAATAAGTGGTTGCTTGGCTCCGGTGTTGCCCGTATTTTTTGTTGTGAGATGGTAAGTAATATACTTTTTATTTATTTATGAAAATTATATTATAGTACCCAACATCGATAGAACAGTTTCGTTCTACATTTGTTGCTTAATAAAACTGACATAATTAATAGAATAAGGATTAATACACCTCAAACAGCTTCAAAATGAACTCATCATTTAATAAAATTTGAATGAAAAATTGTAAGTGTGGATTATCTTTAGAACATAGATACATTAATTTTCTATAAGTCTTCCTACGCTATTATGACCTGCAATTCTGCTTGTATATTGATTTTATCTATCTCTTAGAGTTTTAGTAAGCATAAGCGCCTTAAAAGCGTCTGTTTTAAAACATGATTACTAAATCTCAATATTTTCTACTACAAAATTTTAATATTTTGTGTCTTAGCCTTTTTTTGGAATAATATAAATACAATCATAAACTAGTTATACATATACACCTGCCAAAGAACCGTAAAAACAAAAAAAAACTTTTTGCGTAGTTCAGAAGAAATAAATTTTTAATAGACAGAGGAAGAGACAAATAGTGGGTTTTTATAGTGTAAAAATGTAACGAAATATGTGAATAAAATATTTCTTATTTACATTTTTCAGATTTCAAACCAGTTCAAGTGAGACTGCTGTTCGTAACAAAATATAATAAACATATACCTGCACAATTAATATTCGAATAGAAGAATGAATAATTTCTCTTTAAAAATTATCAAATGAGCAAGAGAAATGTGATGAGGATGATGATCAAAAACCTTACGGGTTTATTTTAATTAACTGGATTAAGATCAAAACGCAAAATTTTAATAATTAAAATAAATAAAAAATACAGAAGATAAACTGAGTCGATCTCGCTTCCGCAAAAAGCTAATTACATCTTTGTAATACAGATACAGGAGTTCCTATAGCAATAGCAACTGCAACGGAGAATTATGATCAAGAAATAATTATTATACCGAACACAAAGGCTAAGAGGCCTATAGATGCCTATTTTGTAAAAGAAAATTTTATGGAAGCAATGGTTACCAGGATGGTATTCAAAGATGAGATTACAGTGAGTTCAATTTTTAAGTCTCCCTATTTACGTTTATTTGCAAAAAGTGGATTCCAATTGGCGACTCCTCTCAACACTAGAAAGTTGAAGATTACCAATTATGGAAATGATATCAAAGCTCATTTAATAAAATAATTTAAAAATTTAAAAAAAAAATTTTCATTAAGCTATGGTAAGTGGATATGTAAAAAAATCGGAGACACATAAATCTCAACGTGTACCAAAAAGAGATTCATTTTAATCTTTGTCTGATAAGACTTTACGGATCTTGCACTGTCGATTATTGCATTGGATTATTTTCAGAACAATGAAAAAAATTTGGCTTAAACTTTAAATCTTACGTCATTGATGATGCAGGTATTATATTGGTGTGCTCTTTCTTGACTATCAGTAACTCTAGTTTGTACATGGAATAAAGTTCGCTGATTTCTGTATAAAAAGAAATTTAAAAATAAAATACATAAAAGTAAGAAATAGGAATTGAACCAAGAAGTAGGAATTGAACCAACAACCAATGGAATGCTGAACCTGAAGTAATTATACGGTACAGCAAACTTCTTAAAAAAGAAGCGCAATTGGTTAAGACTTTTAAATAATCACTTACTAAAAGTGATGTATTTTTGCAAAAACATTTAATGAAGCGAAGTGTAAAGTTTAATGTTTGATTCTTGACTGCTACATTAGATGAAACAGTTTGCTTAACTTGTTGGGACGTTTAGACAGTCTAAATATTTGCATCGATAAAACCTTAATTGACACTGACTCTGACACTAAATACTCCACTGACGAATTTTCACTCATCAATGAGTTGATTGCCAGCCCTTACCGGTTAAACTGGCCATAAAATTTGTCTTAGATAAACTAAAAAGCCAAGACATATTCTTTAGAAGTGCTATCTAAAGCACTCTGCAAAATAATCCGATAACGATATCTCACCGAGGTCACAGGGTTGCTGATTTGCCTACAGAACTTGAAGTAATATGAAAAATAAGAAGATAAAAGTAGATAGCCCGATTATACTTTCTCAATGTTGAGCAAAAATGAAATAAACCAGGGGATTAATAATATGCCGAATTGTGCAAATATACATGTAGTTGAACCAGCAACAGCGAACGAGGATATAACGAAAGTAAAAAATAATTGTCCACATAATTCCAATTCTCCGAATTTCACTTTGACATAAAAACTGGAAATTCAACTAAAGGGTGAGAAAGAAAACATCATCAAACGAAAGAAAAAAAGAAATGAGAAGGATTATGATATTAAATTAAAAAGGAAATTTTTGAAAGTAAGGTAGTTAGAGTTGAAAACCTTACTTTATTTTATAATTATCTTGATGACCCTAGAAGCAACCAGCGCAGAGACAGGAAGAGACTTCGCTGCAGCTGAATGTATAATACGACCTTAAGACATGTATACTATTTTGTCACTTTACTCTGCTTTACTTCCAATATATAAGAGTTTATAACTTAAATTTTATAAATCGTTAGTGGTCGGGCTAAGCTTTTTGTAATTACTAAGATGAGAAACTGACTCTGCCTAGTTATATTAATTAATGTTTGTTAAGTACTGATTTGATCTAAAAATATGATGAATGGTTCACGATTGTGATGACAATGACTTATTAAAACTAAATACCTATTAATTTAATAATACAAATAATTTAATTACTTAAAAATTTAGAGACAACTGCAGATAAAAGACTGTTATATATGTATGTAGCCTTATCCCACCTAATCAATCAGAACTAAAGAATGATTGCCACATATTATCCGTGCTCACGTTATTATAACATAATATATTTATATAAGTGGATTAATACAATTACATTTGACATTATATAATTTATATATCACATTAAATTTAATTCTAAAACAAACGAAACGTATAAACTCCATTATCTCCATTACCGAACCAAAACTTGATTTATTATCATGATGTGTAAGTAATCTAATCGATTTGTACTAGAAGTAACCAGTCGAAATATTAACAGTTTTGAAAAAAGGAACGAAAAAAAATTCATTTGTTTCTTAAGTTTGTAAAATAAAACTCATTCCTTCAAAAAATCTATAAATTGGTCGATCCAGCTGGAATTATGTTGGTCCAGCAAAAATCCATTTGGAATGAAAACGCTGTTCGATTGCAATTCCTTATGCAACCTCTTGCCATCAGACGGCATAATATGTAGTAACGCAATTCCTAGTTGTTGACGACCGATTATATGGTTGTAGATGTTCCCAAAAAATTAATGGTTTGTCTGAAATAATGATTGATGATTCATTAATTGAACGAATTAATTACTTTGAAACTAAAAACCATCAAGATATTTATCTTCAAAATATGATCAAGTTATCAATTTATAAAAACACCTGAAAATGAACCAACAATCCAGCAAGGACAAAACCTAAAACGGTTTTCTGCAAATATTTTGTGGAAATTCATATTGAAGAAAAAAGTTATTTAAATTTACTTTCGTAAGTTTACATGGAATAACCGTTAAGAGGTGCAGCCGTTTGACAGAAAATGAAAAAAAAAACAGAATAAAATATCACAAGATCAATTGAAATTTACAATTGTATTAACTGTCTTGACAAGAAAGAAATTCATTATTCGAAATACATTAAGAAAGGACATATATCATCGTCATTAAATATTAAAAAAATATGTGAAATGTTTTTATTCCGACTATACTAAAAACTTACCTTTACCTACTTTACCCAAACAAGAAATTTTCAAATATTCAATATATTTGGCGTTAGTTTTGTAGAAATTCATTATTCCTAATTAAATGAAACTACGTGATGTAGTATTATTTCTACTTTCTTTAAGTTCTTTACAACGACAAAGGTTTCCTCTTATTACAACATCTTCAGGTGGGCATTGTGGCTAATTGCCCACGTGAAGATATTGTAATAGATCATGGTAAAGAACGTAAAGCAAGTAGAAATAATACTACATCACGTAGTTTCATTAAATTGTTCAGAAAATTTTAATTGTTTAAAATTTTGGGTGTGCGTATTCTGTATTCATAACTTGAGGACAAGCAAAGGAACATTTTATTCATATTACGAGTGACAAGCTTTGAAAAGCCTCATTGAAGTATTGAATTCTTAAACGATTTAATCAAAAAGTATATTCCGAATTATATAACTGATTTCCATCTTCTCTGTGTTGGTTGACCCGAAAGGAATAAGAACAATAAGTTTCTTTAATTTTAATGGCATTTTCCAATTCGCGGTCACTTTTTTAAGGATTGTAGCAGAAACTTTTCAGTAATGAAAAAGAGAATTAAACATAAAGATCGTTTTGTTTTGACGGGTGATCCAAAATATATTTATCTTATAGTGCGTTCCATTAACACAAGGAAGTACAAAAGATATAATTGATTCCAAGAAATGGGCTCGATTAAACTTCATAGGTAAACATTTATCAGTAAGAAGTTATAAAAAATATGCACCTAAAAAGTGAAAAGTCAGATTTCAATTATAGGATTCAAATATTGAACATATTTGGCGTTAATTTTGTAGAAATTCATTATTCATTTCATTATTTGTGAATTATAGGCTTATTATGAGTTTGTTTTTGATCCAATAAACCTGGCGATGAAATCGCAAAGAGACGTGACATTACCATTCATAGGTAATGTCACGTCTCAAGAGATATTAATTCTTTCCAAAGTAAAAGGGACTTGTAGTTACCAAGCCAAGCTGATTTGGCTTATAATGGTAAAGAAAGTATTAATAATTTAAAAATTGCAGACATTGCGAAGGCGAAATGATACATGGTAGTAAAATTTACTGACTTATGACGAAATATTGTTATTATATTAATACATAAAACAATAACAGAAAGATGAGGATTTATAAACACAAACACACACATACATACACACACACACACATATATATATATATATATATATATATATATATATATATGTAATTTTTCATTGATGATTGATCCCAAAATGTATTCAATTGTTACCGTTTTCGAAATTGCCGAATCAATTGTTTCTGTTTTCGTGCATATTACACACGTACCAGAGATAACAATGAACTATTTTAGAAAATGATAACTGGAATTAACTAACCATATTATAGTTTATTTACTGTTTTTTGTAATAGTGTTCGTGGTATTCTATGCATCGTTAAATTTGATGGAAACCCCGAAATTAGTAATGTCTGCTCTACTTTGGACTTAGAGTCCATAGATTTTTTAATGTAATCACCGCTACTTCTGTGTCCAAAAAAGGTATTATTTATAATTCATCTATAATTACTAAAAAAAGGAATAGAAATCGCTTGGTTTGAGTTCGAAAATCTGTGCGGCGGATTATTTATAATTTCTGCACCGGAAGTAATCAAATATTTGGTCGTTGCTTTAGCTGAGAATGCAGAGGAATCAATAATGCTGCCATGAGGGCGTTACTCTTGATTTTTTACAAAATATTAAGCAACCAGTTCGCAGTAGCTAATTTTTCATTTTCAGAAAAATCGTTGCTCGTTAACCCGGCCCTCCAAGGAAAAAGGCCACCATTTTTTCATTACGCCCTTTATTTAACTTTGTGGGTAGTAACTCAGAAGGAAAAAAATACTGCACACATCGTCATCTAGTTATTAATTTATGACAGAATATCAAAGTTTTATTAACCATGATGATGTTAAACATAGGTATTCAATATTTTGCTATAATTTTAAAGCATCATAAAACCAATGGTGTTTTCTGAGCTCGAAGTCAGAAAAGTTTGTGCAAAATGAATAAAATCAATAGTGTATTCACTTGGTGTAAATATTTTTGATACCTAAATTTTTTGTAAAATTTTGTGAGTTTAGCTCCTGGTAGTTTCAACGTCTAAACTAGTTCGAATCTGGTGATACTTTATTCTCTCTTCCGTCCTCATTCTGTTTCAAAAAAACACTGACGTTTTTCAGTGGTCGCTACATAGTGAAATCCCTTGGACAAGTCACTACTGAGACTAATATCACCGATTTATTTAGAATAAATGAGTTATAAAAAACAGCGCGGGACGGTCTTCATGATAGAATTAAATCAAATCAATCTTAACTTCATAGTTGTTTGAAACAACAACGAAATTTATGAACAATGGTAAAACAACAATTTCTTTGTGGTAAATTGATCCCGACCATCGTCACGATCATCGTCATCCTATTATATTCATCTTTATAAGTGAATCATTCATTGTTACAAACTCCACACAGAAAATACATACATTATTTCTTTACATTATACGTGATTGTAAATAGCTTGCTTCAATATATTCCTGTGTATATTTCATGTTATTCTAAAAAGTTAATATAAAATGTTGATAAAGACAAGGCGTTGGTTTTTGAATACCTGGTAATATACTTAATCCCGTAAATGATGACTCTACATATATTTTAAATATTCTTGATTTTACATGTAGCAACTAATAAAAGGAAGGGTGTACAATGCATACGGTTTGACGGAGACATGTGGGAGCACATTCAGTTTTACTGATCACGGCATTGTTTCCTGTGGTACTTCAGCTCCAGGCTTTGAATACAAGGTCAGGAAAATATATATTTAATTATTCGCTAATCATCAACTCAAATTAATTTTTTTTTATCAAATAAGACGCATTATGATGCTTTCCATCAACAAATTATGCTAGCAAATAATATATTTCTCAACAAAATCAAATTAAAAATACAACCAACGAGTACGACTGACCAATTGAAGACTAATTATTGGACGATATAAGTCAACATTTTTCTTTGACGTAGAAGAAAGAAAATAATATAAAAGTCAAATATTCGTCTAAAGAACTGATTGATTTAAATTATTCTTTACGTCCTGAATTCATATTTATATATAATTTAATAACACGACCGTATTCCGTCGAGTTTCGTCAACTTTTATACTTATGTTATGAATAAATTTACAGTTCAAAATTATTTCATTTAATTAAGCGTTTTTTAGGGATTATTGAAAATTTTATTTTCCTTATAAATAATGTTACTATTCTTTTAGATATTATTTTTTGTCTAGTTTTTTAATACCTAACAATTACTAAAGCATTTTATGATTATATTTCAAAATTACTGATTTTATTTCATTTCAAATGCTATAAATATGTGGCAAGGCTAAGTTCATATTTATTTTTTAAATATATATGAATTTTATTTTTATTCGACAAAGACAAGAGACCATCTCGAAAATGTGTACATGCATATATAAATATACCTAAATGTTTATATATATATATATATATATATATATATATATTATTTGTTTATTATCAAATACAAAATATATTTCAGATAATTGAAAATTCATTAATGTTAATGAAAAAAATTCTTCTGACAATAGTGAAGGATATTCTTTCTGAATTTGATCACATTTTTTAGATTGTAGATGTGAACAGCGGTATGGAAAATGGTCCTAACGTGCCTGGTGAATTATGGATAAAAGCACCTACATTATTTAAAGTAAGTAGATATTTTCTTATGAAATAGTATTTATCAGATAATTGATGTACCAAGTCGAAAACTTATTTATTGATTTTACATTCTCAAAATTAAATATGTGGAAAAGGTAACTGGTTTAAATTCTGTAATTTTTAATTCTGTAATTAATATTCTGTAATTAATTATTAATTCTGTAATTATTATTCTGTAATTATTTACCCCATCAATATTTTCACGACTATCACTTAAAATCATTACAAAGTTTATTCCTAACGAATTAAATGAGCAGCATTTGACGTTTCATAAATTTATTTAATACCTATATATAAAAACACGGTTAGATCTATTGTCTTTTTCTAACATGGGGCAAAACTTTGAAAATTTAATCTATTGAAATACTCCTATTTTAATGAACAGTTATTGTAAATAAAGTGTCTTAATATTCTTACGGATTCTCTTACATCTTAAACTACCAGCTGAAAATAGTATTCAAAATTCCAAGAAGTCCTAGATGAGTTTGTGTTTCAGGATATTATCAGCAGGAATAAAAGATAGCGTAAAATAAAAATACACTTGGAATATCCAATTATTATTCAGTTTAGGCCCATTTTACGATAAAAACAGTTATCCTCAGTACCGCAAACTTTTAATCATAACAGTGCTTCTTCTTCCGAAGTGTATTCCCTTAAGTCAAAATTGAGAGCAAATAAATGTACAACTATGTTTTTCTTTCCGATCGAAAGCCCTAGATAATTTATGAATTTTTTATGTTACCTACATATTACCTATTATTCTACTCGCTTCATTTATGTTTTTTGGTCCGTTCATTAAAATAAGTACTTCTCAGGGGTATTATGGAAAACCTGAATTGACAAAAGAAATTTTCTCCGAAGATGGTTTCCTCAAGACCGGAGATTTACTTTACAAGGACGAAAACGACAATTACTTCTACATCGACAGGATAAAGATGATGTTAAAGTATAGAATGCATCAAGTAAGTATTTTTT